>QXTE01000175.1:2525977-2698169 GCA_003942145.1 Platysternon megacephalum | reverse complement strand
CCCCCCCCCCCCCCCCCCCCATTATTCTGGTCCCTGGGACCATTCAGGGCATATGGGGATTAGGGTTCTTGGCCTCTCTAATTCCCTTGTCAAACTTTGGGATGATCAGAAGCCATAGCCTTGCTATAACTCACCAAGTAGGCCTTTCAAAGTGTTAAGCTCCCCAATTGGGATGAAGCCAGCCCGGTCACCCCAGCTTGACCTTTTCTGGCTACTGTGCAGAAACCTTCCTCCTGGAGAGCATCACTGGACTAACGGCTCTTTCCTGCCACCAGCATCGAATGGCCTGAGTAGAGTGGCATCTATATCCTTCATGAACAGTAAGGAACAAGCCAGGGTTGGCTTCTCGACTGCCTTATAAGCAGCAAGCTGGTGCAGATGGGTAATTCGTTACCTATGTTATCGTGATGATTGTTATTGCTTCTGCTCCAAAATGATCCTGAAGTGCCCAATCACCTGCTTCGCTTTACCCAGAGCATCGGAGAGGTAGCAGTGGTAAGAGTGGCAGAAAACCTGTTATCGGAGAAGGCAAATCTGTTGGGCTTGGATGACTGCATGTTCCACTGAAACATCACCCTCACTCTAAAGTCATTATGAGTCCTCAAAGACTTTGAACTGTCTACACCTTGTTTGTTTGGAAATCTAAAATGACTCTAACACACTTGACTCTCTCTGACTTTAGTAATACTTGAAGCCAAATCACTGGCTTTTTGGCCTTTATTAACTAAGTGCTATGCAAAAGAAAAGGAAAAAAAACCTTGACACTGATTGCAATGGGAATGACTATTTCCTGCCTGGGTGACCCTATATGTGGTTTTCTTATTGGTAAGATGAAATAGTTCCCACTTACTCAGTGGAAGACTCATTACAGACAAGAACTTGAAACTTTGCTAACACTTGTTGTAGCTACTAAGTAAATGGAACATCTTATAACTCACAGCTTTGCATAAAGCCACCTGAAGAGTCTTGTTGCAGTTTTTAAAGTGTGGAAAGAATCTGTGTACCTGACTGAACTCTCTGCTTAAAGTGATCAGTTTGCTGATGCAGTAAATGCAACAAACGCACAAATCTAAAATATTATTTTACTTCCAAATTCTCTGCCAACCTGGAAGATCAGGGAACTCTGTCTCCACACCCTTCTTGTCCTGGGAAAGATTGCCTATCATTACTTTATGGGGCAGCAGCCTGGAAAAGTTCTTGGGGACCAGAGGAGGCCAAGTCTGCCTGCCCTGCACTTTATCAAAGGAGCAGGGAAGAAAGAATCATCTAGGCATGGAGGCCCACATTGCAATGTCTTCGTGGAACATGGTAGGTGTTTTGATTGGTGCCCCGTTTGATTTGTAGTTAGCCTGCAAATTAGTGTTTTGTTAAATTGTATGAAATGGTTTTAAAAAGAAGGGTATTAGCTGTTGTGTCTTCCCTCTTCTGCTCCCTAAGGTTTCTGGTGACCCCTCTGTATGATCAGCTGGTAAGATAATATTTTTTTCATGGTTAGATTGCTGTTTCCCAGTTTTGTGAAACCCCAATGGGCATTCTTATATAGCTTACTGTAGGGAAAGCAACTTCTTCATAATGTTATCCATGGCAGACATTTTAGAAACATTTTTGTTTGTTTGTTTTTTTTGAATCCTTTGAATTTTGTATGTAAAAGATTTGGACCAATTGACTCTAGTGTATTATGATGCTCATGGAAGCAGAGGTGTTAGCCTGTGTCCTGTGTGAAGCACCTTGCAGGACTGGGAGCTTAGCGTCACCTTGTGTTTATGTGGGCCTTGCACCCAGTAACAGGGGACAGAGAAATGTGATTTTTAAAGCCCCCTCTTCCCCCCCCCCAAAGAAAAAGGGGGGGGCAGTGGGATTCAGGGCCTGGTTAAATGTATTTTTTAATTCGTTTTTTTAACTGATTAGATTTCAAGCTATGGTTCCCCGTTAAAAGACAGACACAGAAAGAAAAATATGTTGCTGAAATGTTTTTTACTAAATCTCTATCCTGCACTTACTTTGAATTAAGAAGTTCTTCTGAGACAACATGCTACGAACTGCTTTCTTAGGCTAGAAAATATGATTCTGACCATGGCCATTTAGCATTTTGATTCCACTCAGAGTAACTTTATTCAGGCATGAAACAGACCAGCGTTTGTCATCTTTGGCCGTTAGATAACTTTGAAAGCTTTGCTTTCTCTGGGAACACAGTTAAATAGCAGGTGAAAAAGTTTATTAAAATAAATGTGCCCAAGACTTATTTTGTAAGGGGACTTAATTTGTGAAACTATTCTTCATCCTGAATTTCCCAGAGGGTCCAGGAAATTCAATAGCATTCTTAGTATTATTTTCAGATGGATGCTGTAGAAGTTTTGAGTGTGTTAAAATATTAAAATAATGATTAAAAATGATTTGTATTTCTCCCCTCTTCCCACACAATGTGTCTGTGCAGTGATTGTTTGAAAAGTGAAGCTAATTCTTGGGAAGCTGGATGATAAGCCTATGACAGCTGTGGTATCAGTGGCATGTTTCCACTGCAGAAACACTCCAAACAAAGTATTTTATTATTTTTTAATCAAATATACACATCTGCCCCATCTCTGTTGTCTCTGTGCTTCTCTATACAGAGCTTCAAACTTAGATGGGTTGGAGCGAGAAACAGAGCACTAAACTGCAAGTAACACAATATTCCAACCAAGTTTGGTGTTTTGATCTGAGAGACAAGGCAGAAATCCTGCTTTTTGATTATTTAACAGGAATAGACAGAAGGCAATTTTTTGTCAGGATGACATGAGGTCAGAAGAACCCAGCACGTTTACAAGAAAAAATATTGTCTATAATGGCAGTACTCCATATGTCCACAAGAGACCTCAGTGTCTTGATTAAAAAAAGAATACAACTTGAAAGGGAACCTCAAGACTATTACATCTGTTAAGGGGACTGCAAAAGTTCAGTCTCACTTATCCACATGAGGAAAAGCTTCTTCCCTTATAATCCCTCTGAGTATAGGAAGTGGCTCTCAATAGCACAGCTAGTATTTAAGACTCTGTTGCTGTTTCTTGTTGTTCATCCCTGTTTTGGGCTTGGCATAAAAACATAGCTCCTGACTGAAACCTTGCCTACAAAATCTTATCTTGGGAATGAATTATATGTAATTTTAAAAAAATAGTCTGGCTGTTTAGGTTGTAGAGAGGAAAAAATAGCTTCAGGTGCTCCCCATCTCTCTAAAATTGCATATCAGTAGTTTTCTTGCCATGTAAAGAAAATAGTCCTTAATCTGTCTTTACAGCCTTTTTGGTATATGGACAGAGAATGATTCATATTTCATATCCTATTCATAAAGCTGCTGTGGATCGTATTGTATAAAAACAAATTGGGATTCTTTTCAGGATTTTAAAATCTAATTGTTTTATGTAATTTCTCTTTAGTATTTTCATTACATGGTTTCCTGTAAGATCTAAATCAGTGTGCGCATGTTCTCTGCCATCGTGTGTGCACCAGCTTGTCCCGCAGAAAGTCAGGTGTCTCGTTTTCTGTCAAATCTAATGCGTATTTAAAGAAAAACTGAAGGCTGGGCTACCCAAGGTAAGGTCTCAAAGAAGGCACCTATGTCAGGAGATAGTTGAGAGAGGAGCAGCTGGAGTGGCTTGTCAACCTCAGCATTGTCTGTTTAAAAGAACATTATATTTGGCCTTGGCAAATTGAACAATTTTTAATATTCTTTTTATAAATCTCAGCAAAGTCCATGTCAGTCTGTGTCTTTTAAAAATGATTCTGTCAGTCTTAAAGTTCCAAGGAAGGAAAGTTTATAAAAATAATTAATGGCAAAAATGCATTGATAGGTTTAACTCTACTATACATAGAATGTCCCCAGGAGAGAGCAGAATCCCATTGAGTGGACATTATGTATGGGACATCTGTCACCCTTACATCAAGTAGTGCCTTATTTAATAAGCTGTCCCACTGATTTCAGTGGAACCACTTTCAGAGCTAAGTTCTATTTAATATAAGACTGACAGAATCACACCCATATGCAATGTTTAAAAAAAATCTCAAATGCCTGAGTGTTCTGCAATGTGGTTAAAACGTAAGTAATTTTGGATATCCACAATGTACATCAAAACAACCTTCATTGAGAGTAACTCCATTTTTTATCTATTGTTAATTATACAGTGCCAATAATGTCCTACATGATCTCGACATGTAAAAAGACAAATCATCAGACCCTTGGCCCCACTAATGTCCATCTGTTCTACTGGAGTGGTGCAAAGGGGCCTTAAATCTCCCCTACATGGGCAGTTGAAGCTTTCCCCACCATGGGGGAATCCTCAACTGGTGTACAGCCATCAGAGCTTCTGACCCTTCCTTCTTCTCTCCCTGCCACGATACCGGAGCTGTTCTGTGGGCTGGAGTTCATTGTGATCCTCACCAGCATAATGGCTTCTAGGGAGAGCAGTTCCAAGCCAGTTACAGCATCCCTTAGAGTACTTTAACTTGCACCATGGGCTACTTCAGTTCCTGGCCAGCCTAGGATTAGGGGAAGTGGAAAGGCCACCTGTACCTCTCCTCCTCATATGTTGAGCTCATGCTTCTTTCAACTGAGTATTGAGCCCAGGGTCACTCCCCTGAAGAGTGTACAATCCATGTCTGCTCTCTCTATTAAGAAAAGCTCATTCCTCTGAGTCATGCAGTATTTTGTACAAAATGGAACGACATATGGCTTATTTAGCATTGTAAGACAGTTGTACATAATAATACAACCATATTATATTAAATACAAATGACAGTTAATGGAATGCTAAAGCACTCGTCAAAAAATGCAAAATTGAAGTTCTCATAATAACCTTAACTTGCCTTTTTTGCACTCATGGAGCCTTCATTTACCCTTGCTCTACAGTTGCTCAGCTCCTTTTCAAATGAACTGAAGTGTGAGTGCATATCTGAGGGCAGAACTACACCCACAGAATATTAAAATATACGGTACATTTGGGTTAGTGATTAAAAAAAAATCCATATGTATGATGGGTGGAACTTAACCTTATTATGAGACCTTTAACCTTTGCATTGTTTTACTTGAGTGTAATGTAAGATTATTAATTTTAATTAGTATATATTTTTGGATTTAATTCCCTTGTTTTTTCCCCAAAGGCTAACGCTACACACTTTTTATTGATAAATGCTAGGATACAAAGAGAGAGTTCATTTTTGTTAGTATCTTTACACCTTGCCCAGAAACTTACATTGAACAAGTGCTTATGGGACTTCCATGTTTTCCTGTTCATGCAAGTAGAAGACTTCCATGCACTTATGTAGCTTAAAGTGGTCTTAACAGCAGTTTGAAACCTACTAGACTTGTGAGATAGTAGTTAATTTCCAACTGCTATTGGGAAAGTCCCGCAGTGCAGTGACCATGCATGGTTGTGCTGCATGAGCCTCCTTTGCTGCAAGGCTCATTTGGAAGTAATTGAAACAAAAGGGGGGGGGGGGGGGGGAAAGAGGGGGGGGGGGGGGGGGGAGGAAAGAGGCGATGGTGGGGAACTTCCCAAAGGAGCCCTGAATCTGAGACTTTCTCTTCTGTCCGTCACCTCATTTTAAGTGTATAAAGAAGAGCTCCCTGGTAGACAAGAATTAAACCTGGGCTCCTGATATTTTCATTACCTTTCATGTTACAAATCTGTGATTTATTCTCTACCTCTGACGTGTTCTGTAGTTAATGTAAACATGTTATAAAACTGAGCCTGCCTGTTTAAACCCCTGGTCTGTGTTGAGGGAGAGGGTTTTATCTGAAAGGGAGGTAGGAGGGAAGAAACATTTTAGTCAGTATTGCTTTATTGTGCTAAAAGGGCATTTCACCTCATTTCATCTGTGAGCTTTCTTTCAAATATCTGTTCAATATACTTGGGAAACTGAATATGAAATGAGCTTATACAAGAATTAAGTGTTTCACGTGGCAAAATATGCTGTCCTCTTTTCGAAGACTGGACAATGAAAATGTGGGAAGGTAATCTACAAGAGTTCTTACTAAATAAGGAGATGAGCTGGTGGAACCTGTAGTTTTCTTTATTTGCTGAGATTGTGGAAAAGACAGGTGGGAAAGCAACGTGTTATAGAATCTTTGCTGTTGGGTCTGGGGTCTTGTTACAAGAGAGCACAGAGAGTGTTTCTTGGTATTTTAATCAGGAAACCAACCACCCTACTAGCTGGAGCTATAGCACACATTCACAGAAGGCATCCAGGGAGAGATCTGTCATGGAAAACTGCCATAAAAATTCATAAAAACTCTTTCAAAAGGATATCAATTTAAACAAAATTCTTCTGTTACTGATAACATTGCTTGTATTTTTAATAGTCTTTCAGCTTTAGTAATCTGACTTCTTTTACACCACTTATACTGTTTACATTTTATATTTCACTCAGTGATGGGCCATGAAAATGAGCTAGTTCCTCCTTCAGTGTTTGGTGGGTTGACTCAACATATTATTAGCTGCTGTGCTACATTTAGAGTCTGCATTAGTTATGTTCTGATTTTATAGGTGATATATTGACCTCTTTTTCTGCCATGTAGAAAAAAATGCATGATTTTGAGGTGTACAATTATCATTTTATTGTCATAAAACTCAAAGTTAATATTGAGGCTATTGTAGAGAGAGAGTGAACTTTCAGAGGCCAGATGATCCAGATCAGGCAGTGATCAAACAATTATATAAGCCCTTGGCGGTACGTTCTAGGCAGTACATCCTTCATCCTAATAATTCATTGGGCTGTAATGGAATGGCAATCCTTTTCCTGAGCAAAAGCTATTCTGTTTTGCAGACTAACTAATCTCCAAGAAGTTGCCATGTTTAAGCAGTTTGTCTCTATCATGATGAATAGGTAGTAGTTGCCAGCATGCTAGATTTTCATTAATAGTTTGTGCTGGTTCTGCATTCTTTTTATGTACCTTTTGTCATAGAAATCTTGTGGGAGAAGATCAGTAGGGGATGGCAGGAGAAGGCTGCAGATCATTAGAATGGGAATTAATGTATGTAAGAGATCATTTTACCCACTGCATTTCAGAATATGCCAAAACAAACTTTTAGTATTTTAAATGGCAAAGTTAAAGCTTAAGCTTTTACATTAGGGAAGCAGCATGATCCAGTGGATAGAGCATTGGACAGGAAGCCACCAGACCGGTGCTCTGTTCCTGGCTCTGCAACTGACATGCTTTGTTACTTTGGCAAATCACTTTCACCTGTTTCCCTTGCACCTCTGTCTGTTTTGTCTATTTATACAGTCATCTTGTTGGGGCAAAGATTCTCTCTCTCTAAGCTGTACAGAGCTTTTTGCTAGAAGCTGGGAATGGGCGACATCGGATGGATCACTTGATGATTACCTGTTCTGTTCATTCCCTGTGAGGCACCTGGCATTGGCCACTGTTGGAAGACAGGATACTGGGCTAGATGGACCTTTGGTCTGACCCAGTATGGCTGTTCTTACGTTCTTACAGTGCCTAGAAAAATGGGTCCTCAATCTCAGTTGGGCCTCTAGGCACTATTGTAATACAAATAAGAATAGATTGCAGCTGCTGCAATCACTACCACAACTATTGTATAATCATGTTAAACTTATCACTTGTGAATGTAAACGGAACAATAACACTTCAATTTTCAATAGCAGACCTGTGCTAATTGAATATTCAGTGAGTGGTAAATTGATAAATCTGAAGCCTTGAATTACAGTATTGTTGACTCATAATTTTTAAATCTCACAACTGTTTGTAGAATGTTGCTGCAGTCATGTTGATATACACCTCTACCCCTATATAATGCTGTCTTCGGGAGCCAAAAAATCTTACCGCGTTATAGGTGAAACCGTGTTATATCGAACTTGCTTTGATCCGCCGGAGTGCGCATCCTTCTCTCCCCCCCCCCGCCCGGAGCACTGCTTTACCGCGTTATACCCGAATTTGTGTTATATCGAGTCGCGTTATATCGGGGTAGAGGTGTACTCCAAATGTGTAGCATTATAGGATTAAAAGTATTTTAGTGTGATGCCGATGACATTAGCCTGTGTTCACTATGTTTCTTCTACACAGTGTTGTGATTGGTGTATGTTAACTTTTGCTTCTGTCTGTATGAATGTAGTAAAAGCCAAATATACTCTTGAAAATAGGAATTTTTTTAGAATTACTTACTGTTTAATATATCTTGCGTTTTCCATATTTTCTGGCCTGCATTTTATGTACTATACCTATTGGTATCATTATAAAGAGAGCCACTGTCTTCACCTAGTAGTGTTTTGTAATGCGGGTTTACTGTTGCTCCACAAGTCTTCTTCATGTGCATGCAAGATGTATTAAAAGATCTGCTGTGAATTACTGAGGAGTATTGCTGTAGAAATATAAAACCAATTTAAGCAGAAGTTACAAAGGGTTTTGTTGGATATTCTATCAAATCTTGTTTCTGTACTGATGGAACTCAAATTAAACTTGAACTGTAGGAGTTAGTCTGCTTATCAGTGCTTGCAGTTCTAGTTTAAAAGAAGGTGAAGGACTAAATATTGGACAGAAATATTAATCAGTGTCCAGAGAATTTTAGTGAACAAAGCTGCCTAAAACCAAATTATGATGGCTCTTTCCTACTCTAGTTCAATTCTTCTTCTTTAGCTACTATATTTGGCCCCGGTTCTGTTCTTAAATGCTCATTGTGAGTTTTGTTGAAGTTGATAGGAGCTGCAGACCCTGGAGGGCAACATTTGGTACAAATCGTCTAACATTGCTTAAGTTTCACTTATTTTTTTTACACTCTGGGAAGATTCCCTTATCCACATGCTTAGTTTATCTGTCTAGAATGACATTCCCTGCTGTGTGTTTACTAGGAGTTCTAAATGCAAGTTTCCTTGAGATTTAGCCTTCAGTGCTGCCTAAAGTCTACAAAGTCAGGTCTGCCCATACCTTGCTTTGCTGTTCCCTTTCCAGGATGTCTGTCTTTATAGTTTCTTATTGTGTGTGGAAAGCATGATTCTGGTCTCTTAGAGCAATTTAATTCCACTGTTTTAGTGGGGTTACTGCTAATTTACACAGAAGTAGGTGAGATCAGGATTCACCCAGGAGTCTAAAGACTAGCTGATCAGTATTGTAACATATCTCTGCTCTGTCATTTTTACTGAGTGATGGATTTTCTCTGTAGATTATTAATTGCAAAGGCTTCTTTTAATTACTTGTATTAAAGAACCAGTGTTGCTGCATGAGACTGTTTTGAGCAGTCGTTTATCCATAAATGCTGGTGTGCTGATGCACTGTAGTGCATTTATATTCTGGTCTAACTTTTCTTCCTACCTTATCTCTGCCATGTCAATTAAAGCATTCTCCATATTTATGTTCAGGGACTTGAGTATGTCCAGTCTGCCTCTGAGTAAACTCCTCCTGTAAAATGCTTTCTCAGGCATCAGTAAAGCAAATCCTGTTAGCTCTGTTCTCTTAAAGCTCATCAAATAGTTTCTGTACTGAACATTATTGTATTCTGGTTTGTGTTGCATATTTACGTAAGGGACAAAATAATGTGAGCATTACATATGATTAAGGCGGTGCTGAATTTCATGTGACCACTTCCCTTTAATAGTACATGCTAAAACATTTTTTTGGGGGGGGATACTGAAGTTTGATAAAATGCAGGAATTCCCCCTTCCCTGCCGTATATTTCCTGTGTGTGTCAGATTTTTATCACAATTGGGAGTGTGAAGGGAACCGCTGTGCATGCTCCCTGTATTTCCTGTCATATAAACGCTGTACAGGGAGAAGCTTTATTTACTGTACCCATCCACCATCTAAAATGCTGAAGGCAAAAACCATCGATTAACTTAGCACTGTCAACTTGTTGCAGTACAGTATAACCACTAGTCTGATCAGCTCCTGATTTGCAAAGAAAGATAGAAATTGGCACAGCTGTTGTAGAAATTGCTAAAACTTTTAATCACTGGTAATTCCTTGTCTATATCAAGAACCAAGTACTGCTATTTTTCAAGCATTTGGGAGTGTCAGTGGTAGATGGATGAAGATGTAAAACTAACTTGGAAGTCATTCAGGTTTCCTGAAAATATTTTTTTGTTTGTTGAAACTTCATGTTTTCAAAAGGCCATCTTTACTGACTGCTAGATATGTTTAATGACCCACTAAGATGCTGTGTGTTATGTTCTTGATCTCATCAGTTTCTCTTATAACTGCAGCAATTGTCGGTGAGGATATGCTGTAGAAAACTCAACTACAGGTGTTACTTTTTTATTTAATCTTTTGTGATATTTTTTAAATGAACCTTGAGAAATTTTAAAACCTAGCCACTAGATGTCTTTTCTGGATCTTGTATAGTACTGTAGTTGGAATAATTTCTGTTCTGATAAAATGGTGTGTAGCCCTTTAATGAGAGGTATATGCCAAAGGTGGTATCAAAAACAAATGGTAAGATCTGGGGGCAGAAGTGACAACCCTGAATTAGAAGATGGTGAGCAATCAGGTCTTTTAAATTAAACACTATTATTAAAAAGTTGCTAAAAGAATATTGTAGCACTATTGAACTTAAAGTCTTATACAAGAATTACTTTTAAAGCCCATAATCCTGACTGGTTTGAGGCCTTCTTTCTGATGATGCATCTCTCTTTGACATCCCTTGCACTAAGGGATTGAACTGTTGCATTTTAGGTTGTAAGGTGATGGTGCTTTTTCACTTATCATAAGGATTTTGGGGCAGGAGCATGGGAGCACAGCATTCATTTCAGTCTACACTTCCTTGCTTTAAACAGTAGAAACAAAATTTTGAAAATATTTTTTCAGCACTGTCTTCAGTTTGTTATTGCTACCTCCTGCCTAGCGTCTCGTCTCCCCATCCTATTCAATTGAGCCACATTATTTGACTTTTAAAATATTGTGCCTGTTTCAGTATTGTTTCATGTTGTTTGGATTGTATTTTAGATTGTTTTTAACTCCTTTGAGGAAAGCGGCTTTGTAAATATGTTTGTAATAATATGTATGTTTAGAAACTTCAACAATTCCCACGACTTAAACTTTTGTCTGTAAGTGGGATTCATGGGGGTTATCTGGGGAGCACAATTCAACCCATTGTATTAATATTGTCTTAAAGTCAGAAGTCTGATCATAGGTAGGTAAAGGGACAGTGAAGATATTGTGGGATTTTACTCTTATTAGTGTTGTTTTATGGACTTACAAAAATTAAACTCTGTAGCCTGGTAATATCCCCATCTTAGTGAAGTTTTTTTTGGAGAGATAATAGTTATGAAAAAGATTAACGCATCTAGCAATGTAGTTTGGGCTACAAATATGCACACTCGAATGTGTTTGTGTGTTATTTTTCTAACTGTAAGCCTTCTGCATATCCTCTGTAAAGCTGTCCAGGTATAAAGTTGTTTTAAAACTGTACATTCCAGGTTAGTGAGAGTGATTGCAATGGCTGTTAGAGAAAGTTATGTTGTATTATATCTGGGTATGCTTAATGTTTGCAAACAGCTTTGGAATGCTCCAGTGAAAAGTACTAAATTAAATGTGAAACTATTATTTCTATTAAGATATCGATAATTTGACAGAGGCCAGTGAGTAAACTCAAGGTTCTCTCCATTCTAACCTTTATGTAATGATGACTCTTGGTGGATCCTACTAAATGCAATTTCCATGTACCTTTTATGATATTACCGACTGTACAGTTATTTGTAGGGAGTGAGAAAAGCTCTTTGGGCAAGGATCGTCTCTGTTATGTGTTTGAACAATACGTAGCACAAGGGGGATGCAGTCTCTAGGTACTAGCATAATTCAAATAATAATAGTTACCCCTACAATATGAAAGGCATGATCATGTATGTCACTTTAGATGTTGCTTACACCTGTATATTCCACATCTGTGAGGAAAAATGTATATTGGTAGAGCCGTAGTGCTCCATTTTTGACTCAGACCTCTTTCCAGGTCCTCACATCCAGGCTATATCAATATCTTACCAATTCTTTCTATGTAACATGTCTAAGATATGGCTCTCATCTTGCATCTTGTTTACTGCTGCATCCTTCTCTCTAGCCTTTACAAATGCAATCTTGATCCCATCATATTCTTTCAGAATGCTATTGCAATAATAATTTTCCTAACCCATCGCTTTGATCCTGTTACCCCTCTCTTTAAATCCCTCCACTGGCTCTCCTTTCTCTGTCACATCAAACATAAGCTGTTTGTATTAATTTTCAAGGCCTTTCACAGTGAATTCCCACCCTACCTATCATCTCTCATTCACTATACAGTTGATTCTCCCCTCCGATCCAGGGATGACAACCTCCATTCTCCATTTGTTTCCGTCAAATACCTTCAGGCTTTTTTCCCATGCTGTCCAACATGCTTGGGCATGCTCCATACATATTTGCAAAGCTACCTCATTGTCTATCATGCTGACCAGTATTGTCTCATTGTTTACTTATACTTCCCCATCTCTCTGAGACAAGGTGGATTAGGTAATATCTTTTATTGGACCAGCTTCTGTTGGTAAAAGAGACAAACTGTTGAGCTACATCTGTTGTCTCTTGTCTTATAGTTAGATTGTTAGCCCCTTAGGGCAGGGACAGTCTTGCTCGTCTCTGTCTGTACAGCACCTAGCACAATCTGGTCCACGAGTAGAACTCCTAGATGGTGCGGTAATATTACTACTGCTGATAATAATGAAAACTGCTATGGAATTTGTTGACCAGCATAGTTAGGTCCTTAGAGAAAAAGACTATCTCATTTTGCCCTGCTTTGTCTCTGGATCAGAGCTGAAGCAGCAAGGTATTCTTTGAGGATTGGGGTGATGTAGTAGTTCCTTTGTTGTTTTCCTTGTGGCTTTCTGCATTAGAATTCACAAATTTAATCTGTGGATTCTGTCTGAACCTGCAACAGAAATAGGTCTGGAGGAGGCCACAGAGAGCTAAAGCCTATTGGACTGGTTAGCAAAATATACAGTGTTAATAACATTTCTTATTTAAGTAGGTAATCTTCTGAGCCATGCAGGAGGGCAGATTAGAATAATAATGGTTGGATTTTTGGAGGCAACTGCTAGCTTTAAACACTTTAATCATTTTGGTTGCTGTAATTAGCAATTGCTTCTGCAAAGCACAGGCATCATGCATTTCAGCTGAATAACTGCTGTGGTGGTGATAAGCAGACATCACTTGATGGTACTTGGGAACTTCAAAGAGCAGGATAATGGCTTTGCCTAACTCTGGGTAAGAACACAGAACTTGATCATTAAATAAAAGTGAACTCAACCCTGTTTAATATCAGGTAAGAACTCAAAGAAGCTAAAGATGCTATATTCAGTTTAATGTAGTAAATAATTGTAAGTAATGTGAGAACCATTAACAGAGTGTTTAGTTCTGTTTTCTTCCCAGTAGATCAGTGTTAAAACATTTTGGTCAAGTTCACGTTATTTAGCCTTACCTAATAACAAAGGCGTTAAGAATGCACAGGTCAAGGTAAAGCCTGCTGTTGCTCTCTGGCTCAGACAGCCCTGTAATGTGCAGCATTTCCAAATTAGGAAGTGGTGGGCCTTAGCACGACCTTCGAACCTGATGATCTGAAGGCCTTGGAATGATGCACATATCATGGATGCTAGTTGGGTTTGAATCATCCTGTAGTAAGGATGCCTCATCATCCTAGTCTTAGTGAGTCATGGAAGAGATGGTGGAACATTGTCTGTCTATTGATAAAGGACAGATTTTGTGGCTGAAATGTTGAAACTATGAGTGAACTGCAGTTGTAATAACTGTATCATAGATTATTTGGAGTGCATGGGATTGATTGACATTCTACTATTAAGCCACTTTAGATGGTTACCTGGGATGTCACCGTTTTTAAACTCAGGCAGTAAAAGACAGCATTTGTATGACTATGGTGCTTTCATCCACTGAAGTTGTTTCTAAAAATTGATGCAGGTTGTGAAATGCTCCCCCTAGGCAAATGGAGCCCTTTGGGGAGAGCGACTAAGGACTATAGCAAATCAGACAGGCATTTTAGGTTTCAATTATTAACACAGTACATTTTTATGACTCTGAAATTGAAATTGCTAGCAGCTGAATTTTAAAAATGCACTACTTTGAAAAATTTTAGAGGCAAAATTGACCTGTTTAAAGTAAAGGAGCACCTGGCCACCTTGGAGACATTTTGCTGCAATCTTAGTGTGATTGTGTGGTATGAGTTCACCTTCCATTTACTTTGGTTTGTACAATGGTTCCATCCTGCACCCCAGCAACAATCTGAGTACACCAAGGTTATGCTTACATAACAAGTGGCGCTGCAAAAGTACTGCAGCTTCCTTCTCAGCAGTGTGCTGTCAGAGCTATATCAAGAAAATAACTTTAGGTGAATTGAATTCCTTGATGCTTAAATCAAGAAGAACAAACAATAGGATTTATTAACTTTTTACAGAATGATGTTGAATGGGTAGTTATAAAAATGTGCCTCTTTGGACAAAAAAAATTGAAGGAGAGGATTCCATGTTTATTTAAAAACCCTTCCAACCCACCCGTATGAATTTGATGCTTTATAAGTGACGTACTGTTAGGCATGGTGAGAAGGCTCTGAGCAAGCATTTTCTACCCAACTCTCCGAGTGCACCTAATTCCTGACATGTTGTTCCCCTGTTATTCTAGTCTTGGGTTCGATCTTGCAATGAGATCACATGAGTGCAGATTTCTGCCTGAGTACATGTCCCATTAAAGTCATTGAGTCTCTGCTTGGGTGTGGGTTCTGCATGTATGTATTTCATTGCAGAACTAGGACATTGGACCTCTCTTGAATGGAGACACTCACTAGGGTGAAGCCAAATGCGACCCCTGATTCGAGAGGCTAATGCATTTGATCCAGTTCACATCAAAGCTTCTCTATTGAGAGAATTATTTTAAATCATAGTCCTGTCTGAGTTATTTAAATAAGTTTAGTTTAGGAGCTTGACCCCTAATAGTACTTTGCATAGAGTTGTAATGTTCAGGACTTTTCTGCAGAGCTGGTCTCCTGTTTCCTGCTGTGTGGGTGGTTATGAGCCATCCTGGATGATGGAGCTCCCTGTTATTTTGTTACGTTGTGTTCCACAGATAAAAACAATGACAAGGTCCTTGATTCCTCCTTTCCCCTGTTCCACCTACACTTTCCCTCCCACATCTGATTCTTGCACATACTAGAAATGGAAATTCCTGCTTTGGGGAAAAAAATCACTTCCACATTCAACTGTTCCTTTCTTCCCTGGTTCACCTCAAGTTCTGCTTTTGAAATTGTTACTGCTCTTTTCAGCCTCTATCCTCTCCCCACTCCTTCTAAAAAAAAAAAAAAATTGTCCTTGAATAGGTAAAATGTGCATATTGATGTTGAGAAGTTACAGTATTTTTGAAATGCAAGGAACTCAGCAGTGCTCAGTTGTTTCTTAAGTAATTAAGATTCCATGTCCCTGCTTGTGGTGGTAAGAAACAGTAATACGCACCCTAGAAAGTTAATAAATGGCCCTGACACAGGGCTAAATATTGATTTTTAAAAGTAGAAAAAATCCTTTTCTTTCCAATCTCTCCTCAAAATGACTACTTCTACAAACCCTGCAATTCTGACCCTCCGAACCATTATATAAAAGGTGAAAAATAGTATGGCGGGGTTGGGGGGAAGTACAGTATTTCATGTTGAATTCTCTGTTCCTCCCGGTGCACTTTGTGTTGTGTATTTAGATTGGAAGCTTTGTGGGATGTTTCCTATGTCTTTTATGAAGCTGAGCATGTCAACACATAATAAATAGTAACACGGAAGGAAGTCATGGGCAGGTCTGTTGCTTTGATTTTCACAAAGAAAGCTCCAGCTTTGCCAGCCTGTAATGCTCTCAGTAGGTGCCCCCCAATCTCCAACTATCCTTTTGCATAATGCATCCCATAATGCTTCACACTTGTCTTGCAGTTCCCTACCCCAAGTTATCTTTGTGCTAAAACTTTCTCTAGTCTCCATTTCTCAAACTGCTGCTCCTGGAGCTACTTCTTCCCATCCTCCAATTTGGCTGCTCTTTCTAGGTTGACCAGTTACTTTCCTATTTTGTTCCTCCAGGCTAGTAAAATAGGAGTGGTGAAGGAACTGAAACCCTGTCTAGAAAAAATCTTAATTTTTTACTGTCTGCTAAAGATGATACTGATCTGCACTTACGGGTGACCTGCAAAGCATTTAAAAGACAAATTGGGGGTGTGCTCTTTTTGTGCTGTTTTAAGTTGCAAGAAGGCAGGCCTGAAAGGTGTGTTTTGTTGTGTTCCCTTCCCTCTGCCCTCCCTGCTTATATTTTACTTTAAAAGTATCAGAAATGTGAACTCTGGTGTTCCCTGTTTTTTTCTGGAGGCCTGTATGTCCCAAGGATGTATATTGTTAGATCTGACATCTTCATTAAAGGGGTCACGGGCATTGAATCTTTAATAGGCCTCGTTGCTCCAGAATATTAGTAATTGGACTTAAACAGATGTAAAGAAAAACTGATTTTAAATAGACTTGACTAAAAATCCCTTCCCCCTCTCAGTTGGTCAGCTTTCATTGTCTTGACTCTTGTATTGTCATCATTCCACAGTTTTCCAGTTACTGCACGAAGCGCGCCCCCCCCCCAAAAAAGGAGGGGGGAGGCCCAATTTTTTCCCTTTGCAGGTAACCTTTAAAGTTCCTGGGTGGATTTACTGAGTGCTGAATATAGGGTAGCTCCCCACCCCACTTCATTTGTTCTACCTTTGTTGTGACAAGGGAGCTAATGACTTGCCTATACAGTCTGCTACTTCGCTGACTTCTTCCTCTAGTTCCATTTAGCCATTTTCTCCCCACTGCATTTTGGAAAGGCTGTGCAGGGTTGCAGAAAGACTTGTCAAAGACTTGAGATCTGGGTTGACTTTAGACAAGTCTACATATGTTTTTCCTGTTGGTCTAAATCTTTTAGACTATTGCTCTGTGCAGGATGAAGTGGTTGTACTCTCAACTCACTGCTTCCTTAATTAACACATAACTCCAACAGGTTCCTTGTTTTTGGCCACTAGCTGAGTTCTTAGTGTGTATTTGTTACAATATGCAAGGTGTGTTGCTTTTTATTTACAGGAAGTAAATTCTAAAGCGTACATATGCAGCTAGCCTTCTGGTTCAGAGGTATTGATCAAAGTTTTCTTACCTTGACTCATGTGTATGGTTGGATTATATTGTCTGGATAAAGTTCAGAGTGAGTTAGATGGACTGAAAAATGTTGTGCTTCATAATCAAAAGCATAGTTTTGAAAACCTGTATTTTTCTTTCAGATTGCAATTACACTGGATGAGTCTTTGATTTCCACTTTGTTCTTGCCAGTTGTTGAGACTTGACCTAGAGTTCACTTGAAGGATGACAGTGTGATTGCAGCATTTTAATGTAGAACAAACACTTAGAGTTCCAGGACAGATACTACTTTTCTATTCAGTCTATTGATTTTTACCAACAATAACAGAAATTGAAGAAATAGTAGCACACACATCCAGCCCTCACTTACTCCCCCTTCTTCACCTGCTCAAACCAAAACAGTAGAGAACGGAACGGGTGGTGGTGATGGGAAGGCACTGAATTGTAACTAATAAAATGTTAGGTGGTGATTTCAGAATGTGATCCGGAATATCATGGCTGTGCTTCTATGATCCAAAAATGTACTCTGGATGTCCTTGGACCTGTCCATCTTGTCGCTAGTATATAAATCACATTTTCATAAAATGCCATCTGAGTTAATGCTATCCATTCTTCCTTCCTAGGTGAATGTTTATCCTTCCAGTGTCATAAAATAATCCTTTCAGATGAGATCAAGCTTATCAGCCAGAATCCATGTTCAAAGGAAATGTCTTAAACATCAAAAAATGTACTAGGAGGCCATCTTGTTCCTCTGGGCTTTGAGATTTTGGTTCATAGCAGTTGGTGTTTTTGTACCTCATGTCTAGGGACTTTTTATCTTCCTCCTCCTTCCTGTTCCAAGCAATTACCATTTATTTTTTATCTTCAAGCAGCAGCCTGTGGCAATAAATTTTAGGAAATTCCTTCCCACCCTTTATTAAGCTCTACATAATAGCTTCCGCTACTCACTCATACATTCATTAAGAAGAATTAAATGAGTGCTGGTGGCCATTAGCAGAGCTAATAACCTCTCCAAGGGAAGGTGCAGCAGATTGGAATAAATGAACAGGAGCAAAAACAAATTAAATAACTTTGTAGAATTATGCTAAACTAATTTTCTCCTTTTTAAAAATGACTTATTTATGTGAATTTAGTGCTCGTGAAAGGAGATAGATTGACAGTTCTCACAGACCAGAGTCCTCTCTTCATTAAATGGTCATGCAACCAGGCGGCTGCAGCAGCACTCGTTTACCCATGATGCCCTGTGCATAAACGTCACACATGCCCTGAAGCGACCATCTTTTGGGGTTAGAGGGCATTTTGGTCTGTTCCTACTCATTTGCCTCACTGCCAGCTGTCTCAGCAAGGGTGATGATTGTGCTGGTGTATTTTGATGAAGACAGCTGTCTTGTAGGAATTGGACCATGATCATCAGTTTATTTCACATCTGCTACAGACCAGACTTCAGATGATAGTGACATTTGATCTCTCCCCACCTGGGCTAGGTTCCAACTGATGAAGTAGAGATGAAAGACGGTGTATTCTATTATCAACCCATTCCCTCCCCCCACCTCCCTCCCCCCCCCTTTTTTTTTGTTCTAAAGCAAACTTGCTGTGAGCTTGGCTTACAAGGGATCTAAATACTTGCATTAAACCTTTTCTCTTAAATGCTCATAACAAAATAAATTTAAAAAAAACCCAAAGATATTATTGGAAAACAATTTGTATAATGTATTTCTAAACTGGCAAAGCATCTAAACCAGGCCTACTATCACTACCGATGTTTACATATTAAAATATTGAAAATATCTTTTGCTGGAAGTTGTGGCTCTGTAGTACCCTCAGTTCACATTCTAAGGCCTGCTCCTCCAGTCTGATCGAGGCGGGTGGACTGTAGTCATTGGGGCTCTATGTGGATACAAAGGTCCGTCCGTCTTGGATCCCATTACAGGATTGGAACCCAAATGTGCATCAAATAAATGCAAAAAAAAATTAGCCTTTAATACAGCATTAAGATTGAAAAGTAAAACCATCAAAAGTCAGGAAATTCTCAAAGTTAAATTTCTACGGCAATGTCAATTTAATCATGTTTGCTCATAAGGGTAGAGACTAAACAATGTATTACTGATGGTGGTTAACAGACAGATTAGGACTAGTAAATACAACATGATGATGATGGAGTCTGATGTTGATTTCGACGTACAAGAATTCAGCAAACAGTGTTGCGTTCTGAATCAGCTGGACTGTGATTGGATTATAGTGTGAAAGGTGTGTGCCGTTCCAGTCCCACTCTCTCCTCCAGGCAAGTTACTTGCTATACTAGTGCAGAAATGCAACATACTGTGTGTACAATGCAATTTAAGTTAACATTGTGGCAAAAATCTTAACTTTTGGAATTTCCTGACTTTTGAGTGCTAGTTTTTTCAGATTTGACAATACATAACCATTTATTCAATTAGTGTATATTAGTAATATTAAACACTGATCTTACACTACTGTGCACCAGCCCCAATCAGGATTGAGTCTCCATTATTCTCGATGCTGTACAAACAGAGATAAAGAGACGGTGCCTGCACTGGAGAGCGTTGTTTCTGCATTGCTAAATTCCAGTGCACCTATAAGAGATACATTCTTTCTTTGAGGCTGCAAAGAGGAATGGAAAAATGAAGATGCTGACTTTAAATTCTTACAACTTTAACTGCTGAAATTAGTTTTTTTTAAACTTCTTCAGTTGTCTCAGTGAGAGGCTACAAAACTAGATTCAGCCGTGTGTGTGTGATGAGGGTGAAAACCTTTCTCCTGGGACCTGGGAGTAAAAGTGTTTATTTGGCACTCCTAGCCACAAAATGAATGTTGTTTTTTTAAAAAAAAAAGTCACTTGTGAACTGGGACAAAGCATGAGTAATTTCGTATTAAAAATAATCTGCCTAGGTCAGTTATGGACTAGCAGGAAAAGGGTTTAGAATAAAGATGGAAATCTTTTTGTTCATTGTATTTTGCGGGCATAGGGAAGGAGATTAGTTGCTGACCTGCTACTTCAGTGTTTCATGTGTTGTGTGGGGTTTTTGTTTTTGTTTTGCTGTTAAGGATACTGGGCCCCAACTTCTTTAAAGGAGCCAAGCTTCTTCATCTTGAATTGATTTCACATGGAGTTATGGGTGCTCTTCTTTAAATGTTTTAGCCAGATCTTATTAAAATCAGTGGGAAATTTTTCCTTTGACTTCATTGAGCTTTGTATCAAGTGCTCTTTTTAGTTATTTGTGAGGGTGTTTAGAGCCTGGGGGATGCATTTTGTTTTGGCTTGTCTTGAAATAAATAAGCTCAATCTTAAGAAGCGTGGATGCTACCAATGACTATTTGACATGAATACAGCTGGAATCAGTCATGTATGGAGGGCACTGAAGTTTAATCTGTAAATATGACGGTTGGGCGTGGTAGTTCAAAGGACCACGTGTTGTACAAGTTTGGATTTTTGTTAGAACAATATTGATTTCATTTCACATTTGTTCAGGAGTCATTTGGTGCATGAGGACCTAACCCTGCCATGTTGTTTCAGTAAAATAATTCATAACTTTTTTACTAACCCTTATTTTAAAAATAAAAAGTCTAGTAAATAGAAAAATCCTAAGACTTTCCAAATGATGGTTTTTATGACTGTTGTTTCATAATGGAAAAGCTGACAGCCTTAATTCCATTTCATTGTTTCCTGGTTTTAGGGGTATAAATATCTTGATTCAGAAGTAATTCAGGTACCAAAGATGAGATTTTGTTGTTGTTGAGGTTTTGTGTTTTCCGCTATAGTCATTTCTGATCTCATTTGAAGAACTCAGCAAGTTGAGAACAATGACACAATAATTGCTGCTATTGAGGGAGAGATGCAGTTTGAGGTTTCTACCTGGATCGCTACATTTGATTGATATTTTAATTTGTTTTTTTGGCAGATGAAAGATAATGAAAATCATCTTGTAGTTGGAGCAGTTGCAGCGGAGAATACTTAATTTTTTATTCCCTTCCCCCCACTTCCTAGTACATACAGTTTCCCTGCCTTAAGTGGCCTCATATAGCATTTCAATAATCTGTAGGACATTAATGTAGTTAACCTGTACAAGTAATTTTACCCTTCAATGCATTGTTAATATTTTCAAAGGTAGCTTACTCGGATCTCTGTGCCAAACGTATCTACAGATTTTCAGATCTGTTATAAATTGAATTGGAGAGATGGTATGGAAACTTAATTTTAATGTATAAACGTGCACATTAGCGTGATGGTTTGTATCTCTTAAGTGACCTGATCACTTTTAATTGAAGAAGAGGGTGACTGGGGTTGAGGGATGGTTTCAGCTTTGAACGTTCTTTTTGTGTGTTGCCATATTAATATCACTTGCACAGAGTAGCCTCTAACCCTAACATTAAAGAAACCAGTATGTTGCTTAGCAGAGGAGTAGGCACAAATGTTGGTGACAAACTGATGAATTCAGACCTGGTGACTTCTCTGTTTAGCAAACGGCAGCTTTGCTAATTCTTGTGAGCTTTGCAATCTTGGCTGGTGGTTAAGTCCTAGCACCTGAATTTGAGAGAATATCTCAGTTCTCATTTAAAAACAAAACATTCTACCTCTCGTTGTGGAGAAAAGCTTGAAAACCTGAACCCTAAAGGCTCAGAAACCAGAAAGCAGGCAAAAAGAGCCTCGCTGCTTCTTCTTACTCTTTTTAGATGTCTTTTGTTGTTGTTAATGCTTCAAGTTGGAAATACTCTGCCCCTTCTGATTTTTGCCAGAAGCTTTTGTCCCAGATCTGAGAAGTTTAAGGGAGGAGGAGAATAGGGACTGGTTGTCTTCACACTTGTAAAAGCTAAACATTGTAATACTATCTTATCAGTTGGAAACAATTCCCTGGTCCTCTCGTCCTGTTCATGTAATATAACCCACTCTGCTCTCTGACATTTGATCTAGTGGCAGGGGTGGAAGCAAGCACAGCTTGCTAATGGATTTCCCATTGTTCTCATGGTTCATTCTCATATTGAGAAATGGTGCAGTGTCTGCTCCTACAGTCTGGGGAGTTGATAAAAACACTTTGCCATCGTCATTACATTTTCTCAGGAGAGGAAAGGAGCAAGTTCTGTGTGCTGTCCAAGTATCTTGTTCTGAGACTAGCACAAGGGCTAATATTCAGTCTCCCTCATCTGGCCAGGGGAGTCTCTCCCTTGAACTGGAGATTTTGAAAAGGCTTTCCTAGTTTGTCTCACTTTGTGAGGAGCAGTAACTCAAAAGCAATAATTTCAGATAACTGGCTGCTGTTGTCCTTCACGGTAGAGAGTAGGTGGAATTTGGGCAATTCTTTGACTGCTGGATACCTAGTGCTCACCTAGTTCTGCCAGACTCTCTGGGTACATCTACACTGCGGTAAAATAACCTGCAGCACGGAGTCTCAGAGCCTGAGTCAGTTTTGATGCTCGGACTGGAGCCAGGCTTTGAGATACTCCTCTCGCACGGGGTCTCCGAACCTGTGCGCTAGTCTGAGCTTGAACATCTACACTGCAATTTTATAGCCCTGCAGCCCGAGCCCAAGTCAGCAACCCCGGGGCAGCCACGGCTGTGCCAGGGATCTTTTATCACAGTGTGGATGTACCCTCTAGCTCCCAGCCTGTGCTGCTTAGTGTCACTACACAGGGTCTCCCTAAGTTCTGGCTTGGACAAAGCTGTCATGGAAGGGGCCGCTGACTGTGCTACAACTAATAATGTATTTGTTTACACTTTTACGAACTGTGCTGTCGACTTTAGGTGCATATTTTGATCTCAGTTTGAATTCAGTGGTTAAAGATCTACATAAAACATGACATTTTAAAATAAAATAACAAGCTAACAAAAATAACCCATGGATTTTAAAATGGGGGGAGGGGGGGAGGAGGAACCCTCACAACCTTTCCCGCCCCAAGCAGCATTGTCCAGCCTAGCCTGTCCAACCCTCTTAAGCAATCAGTTCCCTTCCCCCAGGATGAATTGGTAGAGTAAATTCCATACTCAGCAATATTTAAAACCTTGGTTTATTTCTGATTTGCCAATGTGATTGTGAAAGAGGCCGTGCTTTATGGCTCCTTTCACCACAGTGCTCTTGTACATGCAGGCATTTCAGAGTACTGGAAACTTATCCTTATTGATATGAGTAAGTGGTACCGGTATGCAAATCTTAGACTGCTGGAATAAAGCCACATCGTGAACCAGTGGGAGTCCCTTAAGGCTGCACTTGTGGTTTTTGTTTTCTGCAAAATTCCCATTTCATTTAGACATCGGCACTGAACTTGTAGAAAATATCTAGTGATAGACTGCTGTTTAGCAGACAGACATAACTATTAATGATAGTATACTGTGATGCATTTTACTCCCATGCTGTTTGAGAAATAGCTGTTGAGTTGGCATTGCTTTCTAAAATGTGATCTTTATGATTTTTCCACAGGCTTCCTTAACAGCTTTTTCTAAATAGTTGGCTTGGTGTGGTACTGTTGGCTTTGAACTCAGATTATATTTTCTATTCATGCACACACCATTTTATTATAATCAAGGGCTATCTACATTTGCTTTTTTTCAAATGAATAGTATTGGTTTGTAATGTAAACTAGTCTCTGAAAGCCTGTGCTATTGCACGGGTGTAAATAGTAAAATCATATGTGTAAAAAAGCCAAAAGCGAGAGTCCTGTTCAGGGTTATTGTGTGTGCTGGGTGTGGTGGTTTTTGGGTGGTTGGGTGATGTCTGTAGGTTGTGTTGTGCTGTGCTGCGAGAGTTGTGTGGATTTGTGCAGGTGGCAAATAAGGCATGTGTACTGCAGTGCAGGGCTATGTGTGTTTGGGGTTGTTGTGCATGCTTGTTGTGTTATGTGGGTAGTTGTGGTGTTTTGTTTTGGGGCATTATGCTGGGAAAGTTGAATGGATTTGTGCAGGTGGCAATTTTATGCACCGGTGTGTCAGGTGGGTCAACAATCCACCACTGTGTTGTCTCCCTCATACCACCAATGAAATTGTTGTATGCAAATTAGCTGTAGTGCAAGGGTGCTGACTGGTTGAGTTACTTCTGATACCACAATGGTTTAAACTCTTGGCATCACATAGATACATACATTACTGTAGCTGTACACGGCACTGATGTAATTCATAAAGTCAAAATGCTGAGAACTTAAAAGTTGGGTTGTAACTGACCATGAAACCCAGTGATGATTCATCCTGGTGATACTCTGAACAAGGAAAGCTATCGGTCATGTTTGCAGCTGGTTCCATCGCTTCTTATTGACTCTACAGACATTCTAGGCTTCGGAGTGAAATACAATGACATTCCTGGAAACTTCTTATACGGATATAGGATTGGCCTGGAGCTGCGAACCGCGACCAGTGGGAGCCGCGATCGGCCGAACCTGCGGACGGGGCAGGTAAACAAACCGGCCCGCCCGACAGGGGCTTTCCTTACACAAGCGGCGTCCCAAGTTTGGGAAACACTGGTCTACAGGAAAGAGAAATTGTAACTTGGTTAAATCCAACTCTACTGCCAGCTGTCCCCATGACAGAGTGAATGTACAGTATAGAAGTGCAAAATAGTGTATACTATGTTCTGTGTTTTATCAGGAGCAGTATTTATGGCGAGACACATCCTTGTGGTATGAATACTGTTCAGTCAGTGCCTGGTATCTTCTGTTGGGCAGTTCAAATGATGCTTCTTTGAAAGTCTTCCAAATGAGAGAGCTCCTAGTAAACTGAAGGCCAGTTTATTCTCCTTTCTAGCTAGGTTAGACATTCATTGTGACTGGCATTCTTGACATTCTGATTTTTCCCCCTCTTCTCATGATCTTCCTGCCACTTCGTTGTCACCTCCAATAACTACAAAAAGTGCAAGTGAGTGTGATTTCCTGCACATCAGCTTCAGTTAACGTGTTGATTCAGAGCCACTGTTTGAATGCGGACCCACTGAGCTCTCACCACAGGAGAGCTAATGTTCATGAGCAATAAGTCGATTAAGCCACATTGCCTAATTCAGTACGTACTTGCTGGGACACTAGGCTAGATTTCTCCATTCTGTTCTCTCCTGTTTTACTTTTTTGATAGTTACAAGTTGATTGTTTCAACTTCTGACAGTTCCATTACAATTCTGAGGACAGGCTAACTGTAGAGCTCTGTACTAGCTTAAGTCTCTCTGCATTTGTGGTGCCAGAATTTTTTGGGAATGTGGTTCTGTTTTCTGTGGCTTCCCAGCACTTAGTTTTGGTTTAGTAACTTTACTTGGGTCATGTTCACTGTTTGGACCCCCGCTGTTTGGTGATGGTTAGGTTCTGTTTTGAAAGGACGCCAGCAAAGTGCGTATTCAGATGTTTCCAAACTTTCCCGATTAATTGTCCTAAGGAAAATAAACCGCTGTGTCAGAACCACCAGGAATCTCTATCATCATCCAGCCTTTTTCTTTGGTTACACTTTAGCTGAAGGAGTGTATTTTACTTTACGCAAATGCTCCACTTTACTTTTCCCAAAATGAAATGTCATTTTATATTAGATTTCAGCAATCAGTTTATCCCCATGTGCGTTGGAATAGGTGGGACACAGCAGATCATCTCTTTCCTTTGTTTCCTACTAAACTATTAAGAAATAATATATAAATTTGTTTCTGCTTTTGAGCCCCCTAGGGAAATTATAGCATATTCCTTGCCCTGGAAGCAAAGGCAATAAGACCTTCGAATGTGTCGGGGGAATGTCTCTTCATCCATGTTAGTACAGTGCTCTGCATAACGAGGTTCCAGTACGGGTCCCTTGGGTGTTACCTTAATATAAATGAATATCAATAAACTTGCCTCTTCAACATCAGAAACTAGGTAATGGTCAGTGTTGCCAGGCATCTAAGTGTTAGATCCCTGGCTAAGAGCAGCAAAGGGGCTGACCAACTAGGACAGTATTTAGGTGCGCTGCCTAATTTTCATGAGAAGCATCTTTAGTACTTTAATAAATGCATTTATTGCAATTGCAGGTAATTTACTGCCCATCGGAAGCAATTGGGTTGTACCATTACTCAACAGATGGCTGTGTTGTGGTTATGGGATTAGTGTTCAGGTTTATTGCTTGCATAATAGCTTGGTCTTCAACTGTTTAATCTGTTTAGTAGTAATTTAAAAAGGGAAATGCCCAACGTGAGGACCTTACTGCAAATCTGAAATGACTCTGCAGAAAGGTGGAAACCTTAATGACTGCAATGCATTAGCACACCAACATTGTGTGTGCTAAAAAACCCTTCTCATTATATGGTAATTCATTNTTACTCAACAGATGGCTGTGTTGTGGTTATGGGATTAGTGTTCAGGTTTATTGCTTGCATAATAGCTTGGTCTTCAACTGTTTAATCTGTTTAGTAGTAATTTAAAAAGGGAAATGCCCAACGTGAGGACCTTACTGCAAATCTGAAATGACTCTGCAGAAAGGTGGAAACCTTAATGACTGCAATGCATTAGCACACCAACATTGTGTGTGCAAGGCTAAAAAACCCTTCTCATTATATGGTCATTTATTCTCACTTTGATACAAGACGAGCGTAAAGTATAATGTTTTGCATGAGGCTGGAGCAATGGACAGAATTACATAACATCAGCAGAATTATTGAGAAAAATATCACTGAGGAATCCCATTGTAGGCTTGATGCCAGTCAGTCATGTCACAAGCTGTTTTCTGAAGGAAAGCGGGCACAGCAAAAAATTGACTTAATTCATCCCATTGTATTTGGGATATGCTAAGCATAATGAAGATAAAGTGGGTGCAGGTCATCGCCTACTGTGAGTTTCCCAGGATTTCAGAGAAACCTCCATCCATGAGTTGCAGAATGCCGAGGGGCTGGAACGTGTGGCATGTGCTGGTACCAGTTCTGGAATGTGACCCCTGCTGCATTCCACAGGCTAATTCCAGGCATAACTTGGCCTTTTTCTCCCCACCCCCTTTCCCTAGCTTGTACATGGTCATGCTTGAGAACCATGGTAACCCAGCATGGCTGCTACATGATAAAGCCTGTTGCAAGATAGACAAGTTAACTGTTTGCATGAAGACTAGAGATCATTTTCTTATCTGAGTATTCATAGTAGCGCTGTAGAAATACTGCTATAGGGTGGACCCTATCATTATATATGAAAATCTATTGCAAGGGTGGCCAAACTGCAGCTTGCAAGCCGCATATGGCTCTTTTAGTTAAATTGTGGCTTGCAGAGCACCCCACACCCCTCCATTCTCCACCTACCAGACGGGGGGTGGGAGAGAGTTTGGGGCTTCTGCCCTGCGGTGGGGCGGTGGGGCTAGGGGCTTCTGCCAGAGACAACTGGTACCTGCTGAGATTGGGGAGGCAAAATTTAAAGGTTTGGCCACCCCAGCAGCTTGAGTCACATTCCCCCAGGCAGCCCCACCCTGCAGCTTCCAGGTGTTAGTGCCTTGTGGAGAGGCAGGGACAAACAGCTGGGAGCTGCAGGGAGAGGCCACTGCTTTAGCTCCATGGGGAGAGGTAGCAGCAGCTCTCCCTGCAGCTCACAGCTGTTTGCCGCTCTCTTTCCCCAGGGCCAGCGGCACCATGCGACCAAGTGGGGCTACTGTGTCACCTCTGGCTTCTGCCCAGCTGAGAGGGGCCCCCTATGGGGCTGAAGCCTTCACCCCTGGCTCTTGGACTTCTGAAGATTGTCGTATGCGACTCAGAGGGTCAATAAGTTTGGCTGTCCCTGATCTATTAGGTTTATTTATAATTTGTACTGTGCATACAGGTCTGCCAAGTGCCTAATTGAACAGATGTTTAGATAACATCCTTGCATGAGGTCTGTACACCTCTACCTCGATATAACGCTGTCCGCAGGAGCCAAAAAATCTTACCGCGTTATAGGTGAAACTGCATTATATCGAACTTGCTTTGATCCGCCGGAGTGCGCAGCCCCCCCTCCCCCCAGAGCACTGCTTTACCACGTTATATCCGAATTCGTGTTATATCGAGGTAGCGGTGTATTCCATTTTAAATTCTCTGGGGCAACAGCTGAGGGTGAGAACAGGTGAAAAGTGGGACAGAGTAATGTTTGACAGACTTACAATGAGTGAATTTAGGCCTTGTCTACATGGGGAAAGTTTTTGGTCTATGTTGCTTCAGAAGGGGTTTAAGCTAAACTGAAACAAAGCCACACTATATGCTGGTTATAGTTATACTACCATAACAACTCCTGTGTAACTGGTAAAAAAGTCCCTTATGCTGGAATAAGAGTGGCCAGATGGTGGATTATGCTGATTTAACTATACTGGTTTAAATTAATACCTTAGGCTATACGAAAACATTTTTTTCTGTGAAGACCAGGCTGTAATTTGGTCCCTGGTTTCCTCCAGAGGCACTCAGTGACATGGGAGTAGATGTTTGGTGTGAGGCAAGATTTAGGTTTGGTGGTATTGATCAATAGAGGAACAAAGGAATTAAGACTGTTGGAGAGAGTTCAGAGGAGTGTAAACCTTGGCATTGATGACCGTGAATGTGAGGAGAGAGAGGAAGGATTAAGCAATGAGGAAAGTAGAGTTGTAGGTGGTGAGGAACCAGACAGGAGTGATACTAATGAAAACGAGTTGGTGATCAGAAAGCAGGAACTCATGAGATGGAGAGGTCGGAAAGGGAGTAGGGGTTGTATTGGTGTGTGCGAGAACTGGAATGTCCGTATGTAGGTTGGAATCCCCTTCTGATGAGGGTGGTGACGTGACCTGAAGTTGGAGAGGAACTGGGAAGTGGAGGAGTGAGGGCATGCACATGACAGCAGTGTGTGTGGAGAGGTGGCATAAGAGTTGATGGGGTGACATGAGGAGGAGGAGTGGTAGGGTAGTTTTGTTGAAGGACTTTCTGTAGTTCTCAGAGGATGTATATTAGCCCTCATGCACTAATTGAAGGGGAGTAAGTGTTGAATCTTTAATAAGAGGTCTTTTTTCCCAACTGTCATTCATTATGTTGCATTAATGTCATAGTTAAGTTAAACAGGAGTTAACAAAAATAAGTTTTAAACAGTCTCACTAAAATCCCTTCACCTTTCAGCTGCTCAGTCCTTGCTCTTGTGATGTCATTATTTCTCTTGGGTCTTGTCTATGTTAGGGATTTTTGTACTAGTGTAGCCACAACAAAGTTGCTACACAAGAGCAGCCCTGCAAGCAGATGTATAGCACTGTTAAGCAGGGTTTGCACATCACTTTTTGCAAGCATCTATGCTCATGGCTTGAACTGGTGCAGCTACATCAGTGCAGAAATACCCCAGGTAGACAATCCCTTAGTCTCATATGGGGAAACAGAGGCACAGAGCGGTGAAGTGACTTGCCTAAGGAAGTCAGTGTTACCTGAAATATTTCGGGTAACAGTCAGTGTCAGAAATGTCCATGGACCTGAGGAATCCCCAGCTCTGTCTCAATTGTATTGGATCTCCTAGGATGTATAGCCCAACAGAATCTAGCCAAAATAAAAATAGTTCCTTCAGATAAAATATTTAGGCAGAATATATGTAAAACATCCCCTGGAGTTTCCTTTGCTGTAAATCATATGCTGAAACATGTTTGAAAATTCTGTTGCTGAAAGTTGAAAATGTAGTGTTCATCTTGCATGTTAGCAGTCTTTGTAGAATTTCCTAATTATGAGCAGCTGTATTTTTGCCTTCAGAGTTTTCATCAGAACTTTTGTCAAAGCTGCTTCATGCTTTTTGGAAGAGAAGTCCCTTGTTCTAAGAACCTTATCAGAGCTGAAATTATGAGAACAGATTGAGTATCATTTGAAGAGAAGGTTAGGTGCTGTAGCCTAGTGCAGAGACTCTCAACCTTTCCAGACTACTGTACCCCTTTCAGGAGTCTGATTTGTCTTGGGGGTATGCATGTTTCACTTAAAAACTACTTGTTTACAAAATCAGACATAAAAATACCAAAGTGTCACAGCACACTGTTACTGAAAAATGCTTACGTTCTCATTTTTACCATATAATTATAAAATAAATTAATTGGAATATAAATATTGTACTTGCATTTCAATGTGTAGTACACAGAGCAGTATAAACAAGTCATTGTCTGTATGAAATTTTAGTTTGTACTGACTTTGCTAGTGCTTTTTATGTCGCCTGTTGTAAAAGTAGGCAACTATCTAGATGAGTTGATGTACCACCTGCAAGACCTCTGAATAACCCCAGGAGTACGTGTCCCCCTGGTTGAGAACCACTGGCCTAGTGCATAGAGCAAAATCCTGGGAGCTGTAAGAATCCAGGGCTGTAACGCTCGTTTGAGCCTCTAACTTTCCTCAATCTGACATCAGGCAAATCCCCAGACCTTTTTGCCTATTCATCAACATAGCTGGGAAACTCAGGGCTTGCCTACATGGTGCGTTAGTCTGCCGCAGAGTGGTGTAAATGCTAGTGCACACTAGGGTATGATGCACTAGCTGGCCCATGTGGATCCTGCTGGCATGCTCTTAAAGTTCCTTAGTGCACATTAACATAGTACAGTTTGAAACAGGACTACATTAATGTGCACTAGGGAACTTTTAGTGTGTGCCAGCAGGGTCCACATGGCCAGTCAGTGCACAACACACTACTGCACACTAGCATTTACACTGCTCTTGTGTGGACTAACACTGTGTAGACAAGCTCTCAGTAGACAGCAGGAACCGTGCTGGAAACCAGAAGCCTCTGTCTGAGTTACTCTATGGAAATAAGAAAAGCAGAACTAATCATTCTGCATTAGGATTAGATGAAGAACATACTCATCAGATTGGACATAATTAAAAAGGAGTTTGTTCAGAAACTATCCCGAACCCCTTTAATAGGATTTGGTTTGAAGTAGTAAAGCCAGAGTGATTGCTCAGTTCTGCTCTGGAGCAAAGAGAAATCTTTATCTGTGCTTGCAGTTTTTTTCTTTTATCCGAGTTTTTATTTACAATGTCTGTAGAACCCTAGTTAATCAATATTTCTGTTAGAGGCACATTTGGACCGCATGTCACACACAATCATTTTCAGACTCTTCAATCTTGTATCATTTATGGAGAACATATTGTCAGAAATATTGGGGCTCTAAATATTTTATTTTGCTGTGGGTGCTTTTTCCAAAGGCCTGAATGCAATATTACATTGTGCCCTGAGGAGCTCTCAGGCCTCCAGGTCTGTTTGCTTTGGCTAAGGGATTTTCTTCTTCTTTTTTTAAAAATCACATAAAGGGTTGGATGGTTCAAATAACTGGTTATTGCTTCTAGGTTGCTAATTCTAATTCAGACCAGGTCAGTTAATGTGTGGAAATCATTGCTCTCTGATGTTTCATGGTCTATGTGGAATGAATTGGTGGTCTCAGTGCAGATCTTTGGCCTTGTCAGCAATGATGTTTTCAGTCATCTGTGTAGCTGCCTCAGTGCAAACCTCTAATGTAGACTCACTGCACCGGTATAAACTATGCCTTGCTCCAGTGTGACTTCCCCCCGTTTGAAAATCATGGTTTACATAGTGCAGTGTGTCTATACTATGGGTTTGTGTCAGTGCACATACACTACTGGTTAAAATGCACAGACAAGTCTGTAGTGTACAGGAGTACACATCACAAGCACAATTGACCTAGTCTTAGGCAAAAACTCAGTTCAATTTCCATGCCCTTTCAGTCCTTACCTTCATTTCGCTAGAAGTGGTTCTTTTGGGTCTGGATTGAGGCACACTAGCATGGCATGAAAGCTTGCCTGCCACTGCCTGTGCTTTATCCTGTGGATAACTGAACATTGGTCTTGAAGACTATCTGTCACACATCTTTCAGGAGACCTGAACTCATATCTCATGTAGAAAGTCTTTAAGGAGTCTGCTGTTTACTCCTTGTCTAGGTCAGGGGCCTCAACCTGGGGAAAATGGAAAAAAACTATTTAATTAGTATCCTTTAGACCTGGCAGTATTAAACCCTGACCTCAGTAACTAGCTTAGCATTATCCACTTTCACTCCCTCATGCTTTTTGATCTGCGTTGTGGTAACAGTCCTCTTTTCTGGTTCTGTTCAGGTTCACACACTACACTGTCAGCATGAGTGCCAATTCAGAATCGGGGGTAACTTTGGCCATAAACCCAGTTGGGCCCCTTTGCTATTCTGTATACTAAGTTTCAATCCTTTTTTTGCCCATCTGATTCTCTAATACTTCCACCTTTCTCTTAAGTGATGTTAGTCTTAATTAGGTTCTTAGTTATTGAAGAATGTTTGGCACCCTCTGTCACTTGCCTTTTCCAGTTCAGACTTCTCTTGGGGAACTTTGCTTATTGCGGAGCAGAAGACCCTATAGCATGGCTAAAAGATAGCATCTGAGCCTTATGTTGGGAAAGGTGGCTTAGAACAGTGGTTCTTAACCTTTTTGGCCCAAGACTCATTTGAAAATGCTGATGGTTTGTGGGGACACAGAGATGCCCTGAGACCTGATTTTCCTCCCTCCACCCCCCGCAGGGGTCCATTGGGGGTGGGCAGCTTGGAGCTAAGATTCCAGACACTCCAGCCAGATATGAACAGCTGAGGGAACTCCCCCACCCCTCACTGGCAACTAGGGGGAGGGGCAGTGATCCAAGACATCCCAAAAATACACAGGACCCCCCAGGCAGGGGGGTAAAGAAGGAAAGAGGTGGGGGGATTTGGGGTTCTGGGGGCAAAGAGGGTAGCTGGGGGGAAGGGGTTGGGGTTACATTGGAGGAGGATCTAGGGGACTTGGGGCCAGGATGGGTTGTATGACGGGGGAGAGTCTCCCACCCATGGGCGAGGGGTACATTGGGGTCCTGGGATGACAGGCAAGGCAGGAGATATGGAATATTGGGCATCATCTATCTGAGGGGTGCAGGGCATATTGGGGGGCTGGTACTTAATGCAGAGCATGACACCAAACACTCCCTCCTGGCTCCTCTTCTCTGAGGCTGGGTGGGCTTGGCTCCCTGCTCTGGACATTGTGACCTCTTGGGGTTGCAGTGCCACTCAGGTTTGACCAGCCCCCTTAATTTGTGCAAGTGCTATTGGTGCATGGGGTCTCAGAGGCACTCACTCAAATTTGGCCCTGTCATCATGACAGAAGAGCAGCTAGCTCAACCCTGAGCAGTGCTGTGGCCTCATGCACCAGGTCGCTATGCCTGGAGTGGGCAGCTGAGCCCAGACAGCCCCATGACCCTTTAATGCATTCTGGTGACCCCATTTTAGGCTGCAACCCTATGGGTTGAGAAACAGTGGCTTAAAAGAAATCTTCCACAGATCTTGCCAACTGAAGGAGTTTATTAGAGTTCCAGGGGAACTACCAAAGAGAACCAAAATAATTCCTTAGAAGTTAATCCACAAATTGCCCTATTCCTGAAACAATGAGTGAGTCTTGAAATGTAGAAGTCAAGGAGCTAACAATGCTTGCCAAAAAGCAGGTCTACACAGCTTTTAGTTATTTAGTTGGGGATTGGTCCTGCTTTGAGCAGGGGGTTGGACTAGACGACCTCCTGAGGTCCCTTCCAACCCTGATATTCTGTTTCTATGAGCACAGAATATCCCTGCAAGATTAATTTACTGACTACTCAGAACTAATTATCTAAATTAGCTTTTGCCATGTTATGCCAATGCTGTTCAGAACATTGCACTAATCCTGCAGAGACAGTTAGGTATGAGCAGGCATGCACCATCATTTTCAGATTTGACTTGCAAAGACAACACTGATTTATACACTATTAGTGCGATAGCTCTGTAGATTTTACTCATTGCTGGACATGTCCATACTGGAGTTTTACCTTTAATTATAGACCAATAGAAATGTAGGGCTAGAAGGGACCTTGAGAGGTCATCAATTCCAGCCTGCTGCACTGAGGCAGGACCAAGTAAACCTAGGCCATCCTCAACAGGTGTTTGTCCAACCTGTTCTTAAAAACCTCCAGTGATGGGGATTTCTCAATCTCCCTTATAGCTAGAAAGTTTTTTTCCCTACTATCTAACCTAAATCTCCCTTGCTGTAGATTAAGCTCATTACTACTTGTCTTAACTTCAGTGGACATGGAAAACAGTTGATCACTCTCCTCTTTATAATAGCCCTTAACATACTTGAAGACTGTTATCAGGTTCCCCCCTAGTCTTCTTGTCTCAAGACTAAAGATGCCTAGTTTTTCAAACCTTTCCTCATAGGTCAGGTTTTCTAAACCTTGTATCATGTTTGTTGCTCTTCTTTGGACTGTCTCCAATTTGTCCACATCTTTCCTAAAGTGTGGCACCTAGAATTGGACACAGTACTCCAGCTGGGTCCTCCCCAGCGCTGAGTAGAGCGGGACAGTTATGTCCCATGTCTTACATACAACACTCCTCTTAATATGGGTTTGTTGTCTGAGCCTGGCAGTATTGCCCAGTGGCGTGGGTCTGAGCTGTGTCGCCCAGTGTGAGGGTCTGGGTCCACTGGTAGGAGAACCTGGGCTCTCCCTGCTCCACTGGATTCCAACCCAGGGCTCTGTGACTGGCTGGCTGGATATGTGGCCTGCAGGAGTGAATGCCATCAAACCTACTCCCTTAGTTATTTCCTACTGTGTTTACAGTGCCCTCCAAAGTCACAACAGGGGTTGGCTTATGGACTCTTGCTGGGGGTGATCTGACAGCGATGTGGAGGCTCTTCTCTTTCACTTGTGGTCCCCTATTCCTGGTCTTCACAAGGACCTTCGGCGGCTCTGCAGCAGGGTCTGGTCGAGTAGGTGTGGAACTCCTGTGGCCTCTCTGCAGGAGCTACCAGTGTAGGACTACTCCCTTGCTCTGACCGAGCTGGGCCACTGCCTTTTTGAGCTCTGCGTCTATTGTGAATATTCTCAGCAGTTGCAGCTGAGCAGGGCGTTCTGGGCCCAGAGCAGCACACTAACCCTTGGTTTTGTGCTGTGGGGATTATATACCCCATCACACCACCCCTATATATATATGTATATATGTATATCACACCACCCCTATATATATATGTATATATATATATATATATATATATAGATAGATATATATATATATATACACACACATTTGCAGCTGCATCACATTGTTGGCTCGTATACAATTTGCGATCCATTACAACCTCCAGAGCCTTTTCAGCAACACTACTGCCTAGCCAGTTATTCTCCATTTTATAGTTGTGCACTTGATTTTTTCCTTCCTAACTGTAGTACTTTATGCTTGTCTTTATTGAATTTCATCTTGTTGATTTCAGACCAGTCATCTAATTTGTAAAGGTCATCTTGAATTCTCCAGTGCTTGCAACCCCTCCCAGCTTGATGTCATCTGCAAATTGTATAAGCATACGCTCCATTATCCAAGTCATTAATGAAAATATTGAATAGTACTGGACCCAGGACTGACCCCTTCTGGACCCCACTAGATAGTCTCCCAATCTGACAGTGAACCATTGATAACTGCTTTTTGAGTGAGGTCTTTCAAATGTTGCACGCCCACCTTATAGTAATTTTATCTAGAGCACATTTCCCTAGTTTGCTTATGAGAATGTCATGTGGGGCTGTGTCAAAAGCCTTACGAATATCAAGATATATCACATCTACAGCTTCCCCCCCATCCACTAGGGCAGTAGCCCCGTCAAAGAAGGAAGTTAGGTGAATTTGGGATGACTTGTTTTTTACAATTCCATACTGGCTTTTGCTTATAACCCTATTATTCTCTAGGTGCTTGCAAATAGATTAATTTGTTCCAGTATCTTTCCATGCATCAAAGTTAGGCTGACTGGTCTATAAGTTCCCAGATCGCCTTTGTTCCCCCTTTTAAAGATAGGTGTACTGTGTGTGTCCTTCTCCAGTCCTCTGGGACCTCACTTATCCTCCATGAATTCTTGAAGATGGTTGCTAACAGTTCCAAGATTGCTTCAGCTATTTCTTAAGTACCCTAGGATGAATTTCATTACGCCCTGCTGGCTTAAATACACTTAGACTGTAGACACCTTTGGGTCATAGATCATGCCTTGCTGTGTGTGTGGACATACCTGTGTGTGTGGGTGCTACTGTATTATAAAAACTTAGAACTGATTGATGCTTCTTAAAGGAAACCATGGTGTGTATGGTGGAATTGAGTAATCTTCCTCACTTTTGTGTCTGATGCTTCTTATGGGAAGCCCTTTGTGGCAGGTGGTCTCTTGTTAACAATTTAGGTACCAAGACTAAGCAATAGTTTCTTTAAAAAAAGAAAATCTACAAGTTAAAAGCTGGTTTTGCCCACATGTAAGCACTTTAAAATATCATCACCTCTCCAGTAGTATGGTAGAAGGAAGGCATAACAGCAGGAAATAACTTCTTTATTACAGCATATTATATACAGTACATTGCATTTTGATTGGCAATGTGGGTTAGAGTGGAAAACTGTTACTTTGCAGATTGATAATGAGAACTGACACTGCCCCATTTGCCCCCTCAAATGTTCCTCATTTCAGTCCCAAAGTTACCTACAAACGAGATGTCTCTCACTTTAACTGTGGAAAACCATTTACATCGGAAGTAAAGAATTATGAAACTGAGGTTACAAGAGTTTTTTACTCTAAAAGAATGAATCCCACAGGATGTTTCCTGCATGAATAATTGTTTTGCATTGCTCATTTTGTTTTTTGTCACACATTGTGACACACATCTGGGCCTTGGCAGGTTGAGAGGTATATGTCCCAAGATTCAGACTTGTGTTTGTGCATATAACATGTTGAGACATTGATTATTTTGATCTTTATGCTCCCATTGGTGCTACGTGGGGTGGAGTATTTATGCCTCTTTTGTTTCAAAGGTGTAGAATGCTCAGATGAAATTTTGTATTGCTCATTTATAGTGGCAGTTCATGATTTCTACCACTTGGTGGCATCCTTCAAAAATAAAAATATCACTACTTGAAAAGACATTTTGAACAATGCAATATTGACTAGTGACAGCATAAGCCTTGAGTTTGTACCTTCTTCCTAAACAAATCAAATCCACAATATTTGTGTCTACAAAGGGAGCAAGGGAGGAAAATTAAGTGTTGTCATGTTTTTATATCATGTAAAATATGTCAACAACACCTTAGTCCTTGCACAGTTCCATTGCCATTGCTGGCTCTGTTTGAAAAGCTCATAACCGATAAGTTACAGCCAGAGGAAATCTTTAGCTAAACTTATCTTTTTTTAATTAAAATGCTAATGGAACCTTATGTAGAGCAATGCAGATGAGTCTAGTGGCATGTTTCTGTTGTTGTTGGAATATTGCTTACAGGAATCCCTACTGATGGTGAGGAATACAAGCTCAGAACTTCTGAATAGCAGTGTGTGTTGAAGCCGCACATGCATCCTATCTAGGTCCTTGCATTCCCACTCAGACATATATATAAATGAATCAAGCCTCAGCTGCCACTGAGTTCCTTCTGACTACTATCGGCAGTGAGCGCCGTCCTGTCTGTCACTTTCCCATTGGTCCTCTTCTTCACTTAAGGAAAATATAGTCTTTTTTGTACTTACAGTTCTATAGTTCGGATAGCTATTGTAGATAATAGGATTTTCAGTTCTGTTGGTCATTTAATCTCTGTTAAGGATTCACTGAGCTGCTTCCATGCCAATGGAGGTCAGTCTAAAGATGACAAACACTAAATCTAAGGCCAGAGCCTCAAGCAGTGCCCCTCTTGCAATGACAGTATGTCCATCCCTGATTAACATACTTGGAACATGTTTGGTCTCCAGGAGGAGCATATTCCCAGCAGTTGTTCAATATATGAATTGTTTACCAGTGACACACAGCCAGGAAGAGGTGTCTCAAACTTCACATACAGGTGGCTATGAGGGAATCTTCCTCTGGCACTGGTCTGCGTGAGGAGTCTGCACTTTTAAATGAAGGCACCTAAAATTAAGCACCTAACTTTATATTCTTCTTTGAGATGTGTTGCTCATATCGATTCCAATTAGGTGTGCACGATCGTCAGAGATTCTTACCCTAGCAACACTCGGTGGGTCGGCTGAGGCACCCCCTGGAGTGGCGCCTTTATGGCGCTGGATATATGCCCCGGCTGACCCAGCGCCCCCTCAGTTCTTTCTTACTGCCCGTGACAGTCATTGGAACTGTGGAGCGCGGCTTAGCTGATCCTTATGGAGGCGGCACTTAGCCTGGTCCCTTCCTCCGCGCGCCAAGACTCGGCACCGTCGTCCTCGGTGCGGAGTGCCCCTGCGGCACCGACTGGTCCGGCACCGCGTTCGGACTCTACCAAAGACTCGTGGCGCCAAATCTCCCCGGCACCTCCACCACCATGGCGCAGGTCTCTATCTCCGAGCCAGAAGAAGAAGCAGGCCAAGCAGGTGCCGGCCACTTCTTGTTTGTCGGTGCAACAGCCGCCGACGCTTCCCGCACTGCAGTTGGAGCCATGTCCATTGCCGGAGCGCATAGGACAAATACTGGCTCCACCGTCGACTCCGACGCCGCAAGGGCCGTCGAGTCCGGTGCACGTAAGCTCCCCGGCGCACACCGTGGTCAAGCTGAGACTACCCTCCACACCGGAGACCTTTTCAACGGCGCGGGACTTGATCACGCTCACAGAGCCGACTTCTCTGCAGCCGGCTGCACCTCCAGCACGGACGGTGCTGTCCAAGGGAAAGCCGTCCCTCATGCGACCACCGTCACCGAGTGAAGGAGGACGACACCGGTCCCGATCTTCTTTCTGGCACCCATCACAGCGTCGCTCGCAGTCCCGGCACCGTTCTCATTCTCGGCGCTGGTTGTACTCGCGACGTTGTTCCGGCTCACGGAGATCCGAATCGTGTTACGGCCGGTACTGATCGGACTCCCAGCACCTCTCCCGGTACCGGTCAGCGCGGCACTCGACCCAGAGCCGATCCCGACCTCACCGAGGTCGCCATCGAGATCCAGATCAGGCTTCCGGTACCTATACGAACGCAGGCACCGATCGACGTCTTGGTACCGTTCTGCCTCACGGCACTGGTCCCCGGCACCACAGCACCGTACAGCACCAGGGTACTCGGCACCGGCGCATACAACACCGCCATGGCCATCTCACTCCGCCTCTGTGTCGTCACGCTCGCAAGGTGGCTACCACGCCCAGGACCAGGGCAAGGGCGGTACAGGCCAGTGGCTAGAAGAAGGCCAGGACCCGGGCCACGAACCCCCACAGTGGTCCTTTTGGACCCTCTGGGCATACCATCAGGCCCAGGGGGCTCCTTTGGGGGCTTCCCGTTCCGCCCCTTCAGAGCCCCGAGTACTGGAGGCCACTGTGTCTCGTCACCCCCGCCCCCGGGAGGCTCTGAGGCGACTGCTCCAGCGCCAATGCAGGCCCACGCTCCTAGTGTGATGGACCTTGAGCAACAAGATCCTCCACAAGAGGACCTCGCGCAGGATGCCTTAGTCCCGGGGGTATCTTCCTCGTCCTTGCCCGATGAGGCAGTGGCGGGGACTATGGTTTCGGGCCCTCCTCCTATGGACCTCTGCGGCCACCAGGAACTGCTCCACAGAGTGGCGCGCAATATGAACCTCCAGGTAGAGGTGGTGGAGGAGGTAGAGGACCCTGTGGTGGACATTCTCGCCGTGGAGGCACCATCCAGAGTTGCCCTCCTCATCATACGAACCATACAGGCCAATGCCAAGACTTCAATGCAGTCGCCAGCTTCTATTCCACCTATGGCCAAGGGGGTGGAAAGGAAGTACTTTGTCCCTTCCAAGGACTACGACTACCTCTACACACGCCCCCAACCGTGCTCCCTTGTCGTGGCTTCGGTCAACGAGAAGGAGCGGCATGGTCAGCAGGCCCCGGCGCCTAAATCAAAGGACGCTAGACGCCTAGACTTGTTTGGGAGCAAGGTGTACTCGGCCGGAGGCTTGCAGCTCAGGGTGGCCAACCAGCAGGCACTCCTGAACGGATATGACTATAATTCATGGCACTCTATGGAGAAATTCAAGGAGTTGGTTCCACAGGAGTCCAGAGAGGAATTTGGTGCTATAGTAGAGGAGGGCATGAAGGTGGCCAGAACCTCCCTACAAGCCTCTCTGGACGCGGCAGACTCGGCAGCTAGGACCCTGGCCTCGGGCATAGTCATGAGCTGCATCTCGTGGCTGCAGGTCTCTGGCTTACCACCAGAGTTACAGCAGACCCTCCAGGACCTGCCCTTTGATGACCAGGGCCTATTCTCCGAGAAGACAGACTCAAGGCTGCAGAGTCTGAAGGACTCGAGAATTATCATGCGCGCTCTGGGAATGCATACCCCAGTAACGCAGAGAAGGCCCTTCAGACCACAGCCTCCGAGGTCATACCCTCCCCCTTGGCCGAGACAGGACTTCTTTAGAAGACACGGCCGAGGTGGTAAAAGGAAACAAACTGGACACCAAGCCAGCCAAGGCCAGGGCCCTCCCAAGCCATCGGCAGGGCCTAAGCAGAACTTTTGAAGGTGTGCCCGAGGACAGAGCACAAGTCTTCATTCAGGATCCTTCCCTGCCTTTCCAAAATCCTCTTTCCCATTTCCTCCGTGCGTGGTCCTACATAACATCAGACCGTTGGGTCCTACGCATGGTGGAAAGGGGATACTCCCTCCAATTTGCTTTTCTCCCCCCCCCCCCACCCTCCTTCCCCGTCTCTCTTCAGGGACCCTTCTCACGAGTACCTCCTTCTACAGGAGGTCCAATAACTTCTGGCTTTGGGAGCGATAGAGGAGGTTCCGGGAGAGTCAAGGGGCAAGGGCTTTTATTCCCGCTACTTCCTAATCCCCAAGGGCGGGCTTCGGCCCATCCTGGACCTACGCAGACTCAACAAATTCATGGTAAAGTTGAAGTTCTGCATGGTCTCACTAGGGACCATTATTCCTTCCCTAGATCCTGGAGACTGGTACACCGCCCTCGACATGAAGGACGCGTACTTCCACATTGCAATCTACCCAGTGCACAGACGCTTCCTTCGCTTTGTGGTCAATCAACAGCACTTTCAATTCACCGTCCTTCTTTTCGGCCTATCCATGGCCCCCAGGGTGTTACCAAATGCATGGGCTGTGGTGGCTGCCTCCCTTCGTCGACAACGGGTCCAAGTGTTCCCATATCTCAACGACTGGCTTATTCGGGGTCGCTCCAGGGATCAGGTGCGGTCTCATGTTCAGCTCACCATGAACATGTTCAATCGGCTGGGCCTCCTGCTCAATGTCGCGAAATCCACTCTGGTACCAACCCAGAGGATAGAATTCATAGGAGCAGTATTAGACTCTGGCCTAGCCCGGGCAATTCTGCCGGAAGCACGCTTCCAATCCCTGGTGAACATCATCCACAGCCTGCAAAGCTTCCCGACCTCGACCGTGAAAACATGCCTATGCCTCCTGGGACACATGGCCTCTTGCACGTTTGTGACCAGGCACACCAGGCTGCGACTACGTCCACTCCAAGCCTGGTTATCAACAGTATACCGCCCAGGTCGGGACACTTGAGCACGGTGGTTACCATCCCGCCAGGGGTATTAGCCTCTCTAGGCTGGTGGCTGGACCCCAAATCAGTGTGCGAAGGGGTGCCATTTTACACCCCGCAGCCCTCCGTGTCCCTAGTCACGGATGCGTCATCCCTGGGATGGGGAGCCCACCTCGGGAACCTCCGTACACAGGGGCTATGGTTGGCAGGAGTGTTATCCCTGCACATCAACATACGGGAACTCAGAGCAGTGCGCCTGGCGTGTCAAGCATTCCGAGAGCGCATTCAAGGCTGTTGTGTTGCAGTCCTCACAGACAACACTACGGCCATGTTTTACATCAACAAGCAAGGGGGAGCCCGGTCGTCCCCCTCTCTGTCAGGAGGCCACTCATCTGTGGGAATTCTGCATAGCCCACTCGATCCATCTGGTGGTGTCGTTTCTCCCAGGGGTCAAGAACACCTTAGCGGACCACCTCAGCAGATCATTCCAGGCTCACGAGTGGTCGGTTCGCCCGGACGTCATCCACTCTGTCTTCCTGAAGTGGGGCTTTCCCCTGATAGACCTATTCGCCTCTTGCGAGAATCGGAAATGCCAGGTGTTCTGCTCTCTCCAAGGGCGCTCTCCGGGTTCCCTGTCGGACGCCTTCCTAATTCAGTGGAAGGATCACCTGTGCTACGCCTTTCCTCCATTCCCGCTAGTCTACAGGGTCCTAATCAAGCTGCGCAGGGACAGAGCCCGTCTGATTCTGGTCGCCCCGGTGTGGCCCAGACAGCCCTGGTATACCACTCTCCTAGAGCTGTCAGTGGACACCCCGATTCCACTCCCGCTGTGGCCAGACCTGATCACTCAGGATCACGGTCGACTCTGTCATCCCGACCTGCAATCTCTCCACCTCACAGCGTGGATGCTGCATGGCTAAATCAGTCTGAGCAGTGCTGTTCTCACTCGGTCCAGCAGATCCTTTTGGGTAGCAGGAAGCCCTCTACCAGGTCCACATACTTAGCCAAGTGGAAACGGTTTTCCTGCTGGTGCACCTGGAATTATACGACCCCCCTACAGGCATCAGTACCTATCATCTTGGACTACCTCCTGTCCTTAAAGCAGCAGGGCTTGGCAATATCTTCCATCAGGGTGCACCTGGCAGCTATTTTGGCTTTCCACCCGGGCGAAAACAGGCGCTCGGTCTTCTCCAATCCCATGGTCAGCAGATTTCTCAAGGGGTTGGAGCGCCTGTTCCCACGAATTTGGCAACCGGTCCCTATGTGGGATCTTAATCTGGTCCTATCCAGACTCATGGGTGCCCCGTTCGAGCCGATGGCCACCTGCTCGCTCCTGTACCTTTCCTGGAAGACAGCCTTCCTCGTAGCTATCACCTCGGCGAGGCGCATGTCTGAGCTCAGGGCGCTCACATTGGAACCACCGTATACGGTGTTCCACAAGGACAAGGTACAGCTGCGACCCCACCCGGCCTTCCTCCCTAAGGTGGTGTCTGCCTTCCATGTCAACCAGGACATATTCCTCCCTGTCTTCTACCCGAGGCCGCACGCCTCTCGACGGGAGCAACAGCTGTACTCCCTAGACGTTCGCAGGGCCCTGGCCTTCTTCATCGAGCGAACAAAACCCTTCAGGAAAACGTCACAGCTGTTTCTTGCTGTGGCAGACCGGATGAAGGGCCTTCCGGTCTCCTCCCAGCGCATCTCGTCCTGGATCACATCATGCATCCGTGCGTGCTATGACTTGGCTGGTGCCCCATCGACGCACCTTACCACCCACTCCACACAGGCTCAGGCTTCATCTTCTGCTTTCCTGGCGCATGTGCCCATTCAGGAGATATGTAGGGCAGCGACTTGGTCATCCGTGCATACCTTCTCTGCCCACTATGCGATAGTGCAGCAGTCCAGGGGTGATGTTGCATTTGGTTCAGCGGTCCTTCACTCTGTGACATCTCACTCCAACCCCACCGCCTAGGTAAGGCTTGGGAGTCACCTAATTGGAATTGATATGAGCAAGCACTCGAAGAAGAAAAGACGGTTACTCACCTTTGTAACTGTTTTCTTCGAGATGTGTTGCTCATATCCGTTCCAAACCCATCCTCCTTCCCCTCTGTCGGAGTAGCCGGCAAGAAGGAACTGAGGTGCCTCAGCCGGGGCATATATACGGCGCCATAAAGGCGCCACTCCAGTGGGTGCCTCAGCCGACCCACTGAGTGTTGCTAGGGTAAAAATCTTCCGACGATCATGCACGTGGCGCACGCGCACACCTAATTGGAATGGATATGAGCAACACATCTCGAAGTACAACGGTTACAAAGGTGAGTAACCGTCTTTTTAGGCACCTAAATAAGTGTCCTGATTTTCAAAGGAGGGAGCTGCCGGTGGTGGAACAAGTCGCTCACCTGGGATTTGAAAACTTCTGTTCACACCCTGATCCAGGCTTTCTTGTCATCTTTTAGCTTTCAGGCTCCCTCATTCAGCGCCCAAGGATAGAGAATCAAAGGGAATGGGTTTTTATTGGGGAAAAGTCATAATACGTTAGCTACTATCTAGTCTAGTATGACTTTCATGTATTGGACATCATGTGTCGTTACTCTCATAAGGAATCATTTTCTCTCTGAGCAGGAGAATGCTGTCCCAGTCTGTAATATTTTTTTTCTATATCCTCCAATTTGATTAGGAGGAACTAGCAAGCATATGTTTAACTGGACAACTCCACGCAAATAAGAGGTGCATTCTGCAGTGTTGCCATCACCTCTGGGACTTTAATTTTTGTGCAGAGGGCGATTACCCTACTACTTACATTTTTCTTGAGGGAGAACTTCTTTTTAGCTGCTACTGCTACTGTATCACTTCATCTTCTACACCCTGTTTATCTTCTGTTCAGTCCTTCTCCCCTGCCATTTTGTTTTTCATCTCACTTCATTCTCTCCCAATATAGTTTGTTTCTCTCTCCCAGATCATCCCAACAGTAGAAGAAAACCAGCATTAGCAGTTCATTCATGCCCGTGCATCTGCACTGGAGCACTTTGCTGGCTGTCCCAGCATTTATGAAACTATCTTGGATGGTGCTATTCTCATTAATTTCATGCTGTTGGTGCCAGGAGAGCCCTACTAGCAAATACAATCCTGGAGCAAATCTGCAATCTCAGGAATTTAGGATCAAATTACTTGAGATCCTACAATCTTGTGTGTTTAAGAATAGTTACCATACCAGAGGACTGGTGTTATGTCAATTACAGTGCAATATCCTGCAGCATGTCAGTAAAATCAGAAAACTCTCTGAAATTTATATATGCCTCACATGACTCTAGATGGCAAGAATAATTGTCTAAATATTAAGGGCTAAGTCTCAGCTGATGTAAATCAGTGTAATTCAATTGAAATCCATGGAGGGACACTAATTTACATTAGCTGAGGATCTTGGCCTAAGATTTTTATTTATATATGAAAAGTTCTCTCTTTAAATTTCCCAAACTCCCAGGACAGGTGCCATTAAATTTCTGGAACATCAGTGTAACTGAGATTCCAGTTTTTGGAATCCCAAGATCCGATTCTCTTACGCTGGATGATTGAGGAGCACAGATACAAGCATACCGATGGCCAGTTCAGCAGGGTTTTCTCACTTAGGTAGGGTCCAGATTGCAGGAGGGCAGAAAAAAACTGGGATTCCTGTGACCCTGTAAGAGCAGTTTTCTTAAGTTTCCATCTTATTTGACTCCAGACAGAAATTCATCCCCATTAAAACTCCAGGAATTTTCTTTTTGCAGCCTAAGATCCACACCAGCCTACCCTGATGATGTCCAGAGCCTGTCCTCTGAGAGGATAGCTATCTTTAACCTGCCCCTCTGTCTCCAGCATCACTGTATTCTCTGTCTATGCAAAGCCTACTGTCTGCAGTGCCTCTTTTTCAGCTGCTGTTTTCCACAACATCAATTCTTTGCTCCTGACTTAATGTCATGGAAAGAACAAAAGAAGATGGGTGGACGGAGAAGTCCTGTAACTGCCATGGCACCTGATTGAAGTGTGCCAGACTTACTCCTCCTGGTTGGGACTTACTTCATCTTTGCATAGTTTCTAGCTTAGAGAATGTTACTTAGAAAATGGATCTTATCTGTATGGTTGCAGAAGGTTCTGGGATCGTCTCTGTTTTCCCACAGTGTCTAATGAGGTAAAGTTTCTCTGAGCCCTGTATTCCCCAGCAGCATCAGGTTCACCAGTCTGAAATGCCCATTTCATGAGGTTTATTCTCAATTGCCAGGTAGTGTCTCATCCCTCTCTGACTACTTGAAATGTGTAGTTTTAGGTATGTTTGGAGTATATATGTTGTTGCTAGAATAGGACAGTATACTATCCCTGCAATAGAGTGAGGTGATTTATAATTGGAAGAGAATTGTATTTTAGTTCTGCTCATCCCATTTGTCTCAGGTAGGCAGATAAATAGCCCTTCAGTTTAAGACCAGTGCTGCTCCAATGGGCTGAAAGCACAGACAATCATGCCATTGCCCTATCATTAGAACCCAAGTAATACATGTCCACAGGATGCCTGAATTTTCCCTTCTCTCCTTTTTTGCACTCTGTTACTGAGCTGATCCCTTGAAGTATTAACAAGTCATCCAGATCTGAAATCAAAATCAGTTACTAATCACTGATGTCAATGAAGCAGTTCCCCGTCACTGGGGCATGATGACTTTCTTTGGCCTGCAGGGCTGCCAGGTGAGTGAAAGTCGATCTGGAGTTGTGGAGTGAGTGGAAATAGCGTGGCCGGAGACATGTGTATGCAATTTGTTCAGATGATTCAAGTGGCAGCCATGGCAACTGAGATAAACAGAGGAAAAGATACTGGAAAAGCAGCAACAGCTTCATTTTAATAGCATAGCCATTATTTCAAACGTTCAGATGTTTACTAGGAGAGCTCAGCCTTCCTGCAAGGTCTCCTCCTCCCTCCAGCTTGCTTATGCTTTAAAGTCCTGGGATTAGATGGCTTCTCGAGTAAAGTGCTCTGGGCCAAATTCCTCAGTTCCTCTTTGAGCAAAAACACCCTTTGACTTCAGATCATGTTTTTCTTGAGTCAGGCTTGCAGAATATGGCTCTCTGTTTCCACCTCTGGGATCTAAACGTTCTTTATAAAATTTTCTTCTTCTCAGAGTCCACTTTTCTAAAACCATCACATGTAATTTGGCAGTTTGTTGTCCCTGCTTGGGTGAGACTTGAGACCATATTGTTAATGGAGATGAACCCACCTCCTAAGTGTCATTCTTGATGTGAAACTGAATGAGGTAAACCACACCACAACTGTACTCAGTGTTTGAATTTAGAAGGGACTTCAGTTTCCATTGGTGGCAGCCCCTGGACCATCACAGTCATATCTGTTAACATGGTTAATTTAAATGAATGTTCTGATCAGAGTGGATCTGGAAGGATTTAAAAAAAAATACTCCTTTAAATCATTACAGGACTACTAGTGTCCTCATAGTTTATGAAGGGAATTTCCTTTAGCTTAAGATATAAGCAGTAGATGAAGAATAAAAAATGTGTTGACTTAAACTTGATCCTAAGTGACATAATCAGTAGTATATACCAAGGTCTATGGGACTTGTTTAGTATTGAAGTACCAAACTGCAGCCCCAACTGGGGTTTTATACTGTGTGTAGTCTACACCTAATACATTTGAGTACCTGTGTTGATGATGACAAAGGTGACAGGCCTGAAACTTCATCAATGCCGATTTGTTGTTTTTAAATGGTGCTAGTCATCCTCCTTCTAGCCTCGAGCTGAGTGGATTCACAGAGCTATCAAAGTTACCTTACAGCACTGATGCTCCTCTTCCTTAGCCCTTGACTCTGAGGAAGAAGTTGTTCCACCTTGTCAAGTTGTGAGGCTCCCAGAGAAACTTTATATTACCCAATCCCGTCATGTTTCTCTCTTGCCTTTGGACCTTCTCTTGGAATACTTGAGTACTCCAGTCACTCCAGTTTAATCATTTGTATGACAGTAAACCCTAGAGGCCCAACTGAAATCGATAGCTCTTTGGTATTTAGGTGCTGTACAAACTCCTAGTAAGAGACCTTAATTGTCCTGAGGAGCTTATGATCAAATAGACAAGATGGACAAAAAGTAGGAAGGGAAATGAAGACACAGATTAAGTGACTGCCATTAGGTAACAGCAGGTTGGTGGCAGAGCTGGAAATAGAGCCCAGGTCTTTTGACTTTCATTCCAGTGCCCTATACACCAGACCACACTGTGTCCATATAAATGATCCTCAAGCCTGCTCTGATTGGCGTTACATCATTTTATAAGGCTATGGCTGTGGTGTATACTCATACTAAATTCCTCCCAAGGGTGTTGATGGTGGTGATCCACCTCCATGAATCACGCTTTCCAATATTTTTCTCATCACTGTCCTCAGTTAGCCTTGATTTACAAACTAGATCTGAAAATGTCCCTTGAGTTTTGACTGGAAAAGACGTAAGTCTTTAAGCATTGAGAAAATTCATTCAATTTTTGTTGTTTGACACCACCATGCTGTGCTCGTGTCAGAGAGTTGCACGTGTATTTCTAACTGCATTTCTCCTCTGTGTTGCTTTAAAGGTGGGCTAGAAGACTCCAGATTGAGTTAACTACAGAAATACATAAGTATCCCAGTAATCAGGATGTGGGGAGGGGGATGCCGAGCATATAGGTTTTAAACTTGATTTAGAAGTATATACATTTAGCTTCTAGGAGGTCTGCTACTTAGTTTTGAGTTGGTTGCCGCAGAATGTATCATTCTGGGTTAGTGCAGATTCTGAGAAAATGAGTGGTTGCATGAAGGTGTGAGGCTCTTATAGGTGAATAGTTTGCATTTTTCAGTTTCTTACAAAGCAGTTTCTATGAAGCTAATTTTCACCAGCATCTGGCATTCTAGAGTGCTGCATTCTGGGGCACCGAACTCAGAACAAAGCAGCTGGTCTAATGGAAGATTAAGAAGAATTTTTAAAAAGCCACGGTCATTTTAAATGTATTTATTCTAAAAATCCTTCCTTTCTTCATTGCTCAGTGTTCAACTTCTTGACACTTTTGATGATGTTGTTTGCTAGTTATCCAGTCACCACAGAGTCTTCCTGAGTAGACAAGACCTGAAGTTCTCATGTAAGAAACAAGCAGAATCTAAAACTTGTCAGGCCACCTTTATATATAGTAAAGCAGCAAACAAAAAGCAAAAGCCCAGTATTTTTCTCCCTTTGCTGTTCCCCGTAGGCAAGAATTCTTACACCTGAGATATAGTGAGTAGAGGAGAGAAGCATGAAAAATTCAATAAAGGGAAAGTGCATAGGATTTAATCTCTCTCCACTGAAGATTCCACCTCCCTCCCACTGAATTCACTTCCTGAGGACTTGACAGGACTTCTACAGAACCCACCAATCAATACGTCTCCCCAGTCTACCAGAAAGGTAACTATTGAGGGACACAAGGCACAGTGCTTCCTTTCCCCGCTTCGCTGATGGGTAGAGTGAGAAACTGGGAACCCAGGGCTCACTCTCTGACATATCAATGCAGAGAACTCAGGACAGGCCCTGTAAGCTTACGGAAGGATTTGAAGAGCAGGCACGAGTTGGAGAGAGGGCACTATGGGTATGGGAGAAGTGCAATTGGAATGGCGACCTACTCAGCCCCCCTAAGAGATGCTAGGGTGAGAGGATGGATATGAGGTCACTGGGTGGATGGCCAAGATGGTTAGGTGTTTCAGGACCCGTAGGGCCATTTTTGAACAGGATTTAGGATTTCAAAATGAAAACCTAAACATTCCTAGTAGTGTTTCCCAGGAGTAAAAGTGCCACTGATCAAGTAAAGGAAGAAACTTGACTGCTCCCTGCCTGATGGGGACAATGCCTGCTCAACAAGATCACCCGGATTATCTGGCTCTTCAGCGGCCAACTTTTGACTGGAAACGTTTGCAGCCTGTTTTGAAGTTGTGCAGAAAAGCACACTTGCGTCATCCAGAAAATGCAATGAGTCAGTGCAGTCCCAAGGGAGCTGTAACAGCCCCAAACAGAAACTTGGAAAAGGAAACCAGGATGGATTTAAAGATACAGTATTTTTGATTACTGCTTTGTTTAGGGGTGTTATGCTGAATTCACAAAAATGTGTTGGTGACAAAGAAGTTTAATAGGCACTTTACCATTCTAAACATAAATGAAGCTTTACAACATAGTACTTCCCCCAGGGGCAGGGTGTGGAGCTGGAAGAGGGTGTTAAACTTGTTATACTTGCTAATATACTCAGTATTTTGGTATTCAGGAAATCTCTGTAATTCTTCTTAATCATTTCTCTGCCATTGCAGGGGCCTCTGTCCCTTCTGTTCTCTTGCCTGTGGCACATAATAGTCTAGTCCCCGGAGGGCTGTACTACTTTGGTCTAATTTCGGTTGTTGGGTTTAGAGTGTGGTTACTGGGTGCTATTGGTGGCCTGTGATATGCAGGCAGTCAGACTGGATGATCTGACGGTCGCTTCTGGCCCTACACTTTATAATAGGTGTGTTTTGGTATGTAAATGAATGACGGGAGGCGGGGTGCAAAGGAGGAAGAAGGACAAATGGGCAGTCCTCTGGGCTTACCATTTTCTCCTCCATCCCTCCTTAACCTTTTCCATCCACCTTCAAATTTGGAACTATTTCTGCAATGTATGTGACCAGGCTGAGGCATTAGGGGGCTAAGCTATGTTTCACCATGTTACAGAGCCATAGTATAGCCCTGTAAAGATGTACATAATTCCGTACCATGGTTACAGCAGCAGATGAAGCCGTTGTTTGAGGCACCACTGTTTATGGTGCCCCCAACACAAGAACATTTGCTGTTTGCATGGGCTCTTGCTCCTCTTTACATCCTTCCTCCATCTAGCCAAAGGGGTTAGATGCCACTTCCTTCAGATGCAGTTGCAAATGTTGGCTCATGAGAGCTCATTTAAGGCATTTGACCTTCAAGGGTTGAGTGGACTGCTACTTAAGCATGCCCAGTCCCTGCAGCTAGAGAGGGTGAGGGACCCATGATTTTATCCCTCTGATGGTATTCAGTGCATTATTTATTATATTTCATTTTATTTACAGGCTTTCTTACGATGCTCATCACTGTAGTGTCTGAGTACCACACAGACATAAGCGAATTTATCCTTGCAACACCTCTGATGTAGGCAAGTATGATCCTCATTTTGCAGATGGGGAAACTGAAGCATGGGAGGTTCAGTGAGTTGCTTGAGGTCAAAGGTAGGCAGGAAGACAAGGAATTGAACTCAGGTCTCTAGAGTCCCAGTCAAGTGGTCTAGCCGCAAGATCATCCTGCCTCTAATTATGCTGCCACCTAGCATGTATTTGCAAGCCTTCCCTAATTCACACTGACTGGGAGACCTATTGCAAGTTAGCAAGTAAATAAAGAAATGCTATAAAAATAATTTGACAAGCATAATTTAGTTTAATTTCTGATTGAGATAGGTTGGTTGCTGTAGCAAAAAACAGGAGAGTCATAAAAGTCAGTGTTTGTCATGGGAAATCATTAGAAAAGACAAATTCTTTAATAAAACAAAGTTCTTTAAAGCCATTTAATAATTTTAAACGCTTTTTTTAAAAAAAAGGCCACTCCAGTGGACACTTGAGACAAATTTGTAATAATTCATGGTGTAGTTGTTCTTCATATCTGGCTTGTTGAGGAGACAAAGACCATGATTTTATTATGAAAACCAAAAAAAAGAAGTGACTTTTAGAGAATAGGGAAGTTGTTGTCATGGCAAATACATAGCCACAGTGATAAATACTTTATATAATTGTATACTAGTAAATGTGCTCTAGCATATTTTGTAAATGTAATGAAGTTCTTATAATATAAGACCTCCATTGGAGCACCGTTGCTGCTGCTAAATCTTTGATGATAAGTGGGGAGAGCCTGCAGTCTTTCCAGGTGCAAATTATGGTATCTATTGATTAGCAAAGTGTGGATCTGTGAGGTCCTCTTATGATAGGAAGGGCAAACCGTTTGTAAATTGCCAGTATTCTGACCTCACCACTGACCCTGGACATCAGGTCACAGATTATTAAAAGCCTCATATGGAGATTGTGGCTGGTGCAGCACACAAGTTGCCCTCCACCTTAACAACAAAAGCAGACATATCACATGTTGCTCCACAAATCCCACTGGCTCCCTATTCATTTAAAATCCAAATTCAGAGCCCTTTTCCTAATTTACAAGGCCCATATTGAGTCCACCTCATTATCCACAGCCCACTGAGACTGTTCCACCCCATGGAGATGATGGAAAACTCCAAGTGTGTTGCTTCCTAGGAGTATGTAGGGTTGCGAGACACCTTGCTGCCACCTGTGCTTAGCATGAGGAAGTGTTGTCTGTCTGCTGTGGATCAGCTCCCTGAAACCACCAGCCTCTGGCAACACAAGCACTACCTTTCAGCCCTCCAGAGGCCTCATTGTCTGTGTACAGGTTAGTGATAGGGACTTACCAATCCCTTAGTCCTCTGAGAATCCCTCTGAAGTGCTCAACCACTGTTGCACTGAATGCTCACAGAACTCTGATTTGCTGCTCCCAAGGGAATAGTATACCCCAGCTTGCAAGATTCAACTTAGGATCCCCACTCAACTTAACACAGTATGTGTGTGTGTGTGTGTGTGTGTGTAGATATAGATAGATATAGATATATGAGATTTATTTTATTTATTTATTTATGATCAAAGCACAGATATTTAAGTGATAGGAAGTTAAGAATATTGGACACACACACAGCAGAATCATAGTACGCTTTCTAGACCCTAAACTTAACTAGCAAGGTATTCTCCTATCTTCTACCAGATGCTTACATCATGTCCAGTGTTTTCAACCTTCAATCCTCACAGATTGAAGGAATAACTGGGGGTTCATCTGCACCCCCTAAACAGGATAACCCCTACTGTTTGTGTTTGTTCCTCCAGCCCCAGCAATCTACTGATTAGCATTTTGTTAAGATTATAAATGGGCATCCATTGTGAACCATACAATACTTAATATCCACATGACCAGCCAGAGTGGGATGAGCATCTCTTCCCACCTGCCTGACTGGATGTGTGGATCACCTTTCAGTCACTTGCCTTAACTCGCCAACCTAAAGAACATAATTTTTAGTCTTTATACATCTCTTCACATATTTTCTGTACATACATCTCGCAGTGATTATATGATGAGCGTGACACAGGCTTTCGTTAGAGACCTTACTAGCCATTCTTCGGTGGACTAGAAGGTAGATGCCAGATCCCGGGGAGTTCTATAACCCATATGTATCCCTGTGCCCTCTGTCAATTGGCATCAAGAGGTTCTTGGATCACGTCAAGAGTAAGGCTCTTTCGCTGTTGGGGAAGACTATTCTTGGTACAACTTCATCAGTTGAAATTTTGCTGGAGATCAGAGTGAGACCAAGTCTAACTGTTCAGATCAAAATGTAAGGCGTTGTTGGCAAAGCCTTCCTCCAGAATAGAATAACTTCCTTCCAAAATACAAAACTCCCAACTCTCTGAGGAGCAGAGAGAGAACTTAGTGGATGCTTTGGTCCTTGTTAAATAAGACTTAGAACTTCAGGGAGCTTAAGGGAGTTAAGCATGGTATTTGGGCTCCAAACTCCCTTAGGCGCCTTTGAAAATCCCATGTAAGTGGTAGACCCTTAATACTTAGGTATGAAGGTGATGTGCATTTCATAGGAGTTTCACATACAGATGTTTTCCCCCTGTCCCTTAAATTCATCAGCATATTTTCCAGTTCGTTCCCCATACCTATCTAAAACTAGACTAGACTTATTTCTAAACCACATGGTTTGCCACAGTCCCTCTGCCCTTAACTCATTTCAAATCCCACCTCTTTTGAATACCTGGCACGTGACCCCTAACTCTCTCTCTAATAAAACAGTCTAAATATCTACTTGCTGGGCTTTATAGTTTTTCTGTCCTCATTGATTCTCTGAATCTTTGTCTATTTCAAATGTTTATCCCTGTCCTATCAAATGTACAGCTACTCCCTTTTGGATATACCAATCTCTGTACTTATACTGTTATCAACATTACAAAAAACATTACACTATCGGTTTTGTGATTGTACTTTCATACTGAAATGTCAAGAATCAGAGGGGTAGCCGTATTCACCCACGAAAGCTTATGCTCCAATACATCTGTTAGTCTTAAAGGTGCCACAGGACTCTGTTTTATACTGAAATGTGTGTACATCAGAGATTGAGTTTGACTGTCATGCTGAATTCATATAATCATGCAACCTTAATTGCTCATTTTGACCGAGGAGTGATCTGGAGTGCAGGAGTGTATATGCAGCTCTATATGACGTTTTTATATTTTTGGAGCAGAAATTAAAAATGTATAAATTGAGATTTATATAAGTAATTGAAATATACTTTTGCACCTTCTGCGAAAGGTTTTTCTTACACCTAAAGCCAAATTTCAAATCTGACCTCATGTTAATCGAAGCTATTTCATTACATCATAGCTGTGCCATTTGACTTTGATGGTTGACGCTTGGATTTATGTTGGATCCATTAAATATATCTCTGCTTAAAAATCTTCTGGCCTGAAAACATGTTGGCATGTAAATGTAAAAATATGGGTATTCTCCTGGCCTCCCCTTTGCAGGCGGTTTTGGTGAAAACAAATGAATCACAGCTTTCATTTCCGTCGTCATCCTTACTTGGTTTCCCGAGTGAAATGATTAATGGTTCTCTCTTCACAGCTGCAGTGCTTGATTACAGTCTGACTGCATTGGTGAGCCATACAGAAATACTTTTCAAGTTAATTGGACATTATCTGCTCCAGATCACAGGACTCGGAGTATGTACAGATTCAGTTGCCAATAGGAAGCCCTGCCGTAATAGGCAAGATCTTGGAGAATTCCCTATGAATAGTAACTTTGCCACTCTTTGGTCAGTGGTACTTGGGTCACCATTAGTATTGTGCAGGTAAATATTTGGATAGCTTAAGGTGTATATAACACCGTCAATACCACACTGAGTTATCGCGACCGCAGACCAGGGAAATAACCCACTTCCTTCCCTGATGAACCAAGGGACGCACCCCACCCATGTACTTATTCGCTACACCGATACTGACTTGGACTCTTAATACATTCCATGGGTGGCGTACCCGAGCCCACTTATCCACTGATGCTCTAAAAACTCCCGCACCCCAGTCTGGGTCTATGCTGGTTATGTGATATGTATGTATCTCTTTATCCTTGTAACAGATACCTGTAATCCCTCATAACTCAAGGCTGACCCCAGATGTACAGTACCTTCCCTCTTAACTTGTGTATATTTAATTTTAAACATTAACTTTAATAACATTTTTATATCTTTAAAATGTTAGTGGCACAGTTCCTGCTCCGCAGCTGCGCCGCTGTAACCCTTCAGTGTAGACACTCACTACAGCGACAGGAGGGGTTCTCCCATTGCCGTAGTTAATCCATCTCCCTGAGAGGCAGTAGCTAGGTCGACGGAAGAATTCTTCTGTCGACCTAGCACACTCTGTGCTCAGGGTTAGGTTGGATTTTTCACACCCCTAAGGGGCATAGCTACGCTGATGTACATTGTCAGTGTAGACCAGCTCTTAATATCTGAGGTTTGACGACGTCCATTGTGAAGAGATTCTATAGAGTAATAAACGTAGGAATTGTTATACTGGATCAGAGCAGTGGTGTATCTTGTCTCTGACAGCGGCCAACACCAGCTGCTTCAGAGGAATGTGGGAAGAAATTCTATGGTAAGGAGTTATGGGATACCCGGCTACCCATAGAAAGTTTCTCCCTGGTCCCCAATAGCTGATTTATGCCCTAAAGCACTGGGTTATATCCCTTACAAAGCTCTTTATTCTATACCTTAAAAATACTTAGTATCCTAACTCTGTATGAATATTATTGTTATCCATGTAAATGTCCAACCTTGTTTTGAATCCTGTTCGGCTCTAGTGGTAACAGACTTTGGTGAAATTAGTGTAAATACATTGTTGATTATTTTATGTCTCAATTTTTTAAAGTTTCAAACCAGTTAATTTTCCAGAGTTGCTATTTTAATTAGTCAAGTCCCTTTTTGACATCAGCTCTTATGAAAGCATCATCCCATATAATGCAAGTCAACTGACCAGCTGTGTATACTGAGCCCATCAGTAGAGACTGCCTCTCCCTCTATTGTGATGAAAGAGCCAGCAACCTTTGCATAACCCCCTCCTGACTACTTGGTGTACTAATAGGCAGGATGATCTGTGAATGGCGATGGGGAAAGCATTGTGCTTAGAGGGATGAAGTGGGCAATGACATTATTAATACAGTTTTTTAGCAATAAGATGTACACATTTTGATAGCACACATAGAATTGCCAGAGATACAGGCATTCATCATCCAGCCAATCCCTTTAGTAGTACCACCATACAGCTGCTATTCATGTTAAAAGCAAGGGATAATTACCCAAATGTTGTAATCTGGCTAGTTTTCGGCATCCAGTCTCAGATGGCATTGACCCTTAATACAGCTGGTTTCACTTAATACATTTTGTTTAAACAAACCCTGTTCCTGGAAGTGGGTTCAGAATAGGCTGTTCCTCATAGCTGTTCTAGCTTCTTATAATATCATAAGAAAAAGCAAACATGAAGAGAGCAGACTCTGAAAAGGGCATTGTGAAATCAATATTGACAAGCATTTGTGGAAGCCTTTGTATTTTCCAGTTAACCGGTTGCCATTTAATTGACTTCCTAAAATCTTCGAGAATTAAGTGGGCTAGAGCAGTTGTCATTACAGTACAAAGTCCACCAAATTTCCTTTTAGTCCTCAGCGTATGTTTATCAAATTCAGACCTTGGGGAGCCCAATACATTTATATAGAGCAGCTTGCTGTCTGAAGTTTAATATATCTGTTTTCCACTTTTTCCCATGATATTGTTTTCTAGGGGTTTTTACATATGAAAATCTTTCCTCCCTCTTTAGATACGAAAGAAGCATTTTCATAAGAGAGAAATAGGCTGTTATCCTTGGATTTCAGATCCTTTGATTGTCTGTTGCAATTGATAAATCTGTAGGCTTTTTGAAGCTTATGCAGTGTTTGTTTCAATATAATTCATTTAAGCTCTTATTGTTCTTTATATCCTGTTCTGTGTCATAGTCATGTCGCCGTAGCAAGAAGTATGTTAACTTTTTAAAAATAAAAATTCCATTTGAGAAGTAGATAGCAGAAAGTTTTCTTTCAGCTGGAACCTGGCATGTAGTGCAATACTTAACATTTATAATGCTTCACGAGCCTATAACGCCTTGCCTCCATGGATTTCAAAGCACTTTAACAATTGTTAGTGAAACGGAGAGGGCAATTGATTTGTTTAAAGGCACACAGGAAGTCTGTGGCAGAGCTGGGAATAGAACCCAGGTCACTTGACTTCTAGTTTTATGCTTAATCCATGAATCCATTTTTCTTAAAACCATGTCCTATTTGGGGATTGACAATCTAGGCAACAAAGAGCCAAACTCTCCAACTCGTTACAAACAACCTAACTAATCTTCACAACAGTCCTGTGAAGGTGCCAGCTGACTATGTAAGGATTCAGTGCAGGTGTGATTTTTTTTTTTAAATGAGATATCACTTAAATCTGTAAACATTTCCCTTTTTTGTTAGATCAGGTTAAAAACATAAATGGTATGTTACATGATTTAAATGCTTTTTACTTCAGATCTCCAACAGTTTTCATCAGCCCACACTAGGCAAAGTGCTGGCTTCATCCCTCCTTGACTCCAGAGCTCCAGGAGTTTTCTAGTAAATTTGTGTTCTCCGTCCTCTCCTATTCCTTAGGCGGAATGTTTTTGAAATGGGATCACCTGGCACCCTTAATAAATCTCCCTTAAGATGTACTGGATGTCACTCTATGAAAATCCTCTGGACATCTTCCAGGTGTACAGTCTTATAAAGGATCTGAGCTGAACCACCAAAGCAAGGAAATCCAGACCTGAGGCTTAACAGAGCAGTTGTCCTTAACTCTGGATTTCCTCACTTTTGTTGGTTTAACTCAGAACCTTTATTTCTTCATAATGTTGCATTTTTTTCTTTTCCCGGGAATACCTTGAGACAATGTGTCCAAGTGGGCTTTGCAGGTAGTGGAACTGAAGTACAGTGAATTATTATAATATATGACTCAATGTTAAATCTGTATTGTAACTTTGGGCTTTAAATGCCATATAAGACGTGCAAACCATCCATACTAGACAGATTGTGTGGCACTGGAAAGAAGGGGCCTGTAAACTCAGGCACGAAATTCAAAATAAGCAATTGTATTTGCAGTAAAGCCATGCCATGAAATCCGAAATAGTAAAAGTTGATGTGTAATTAGAAACTGCTTTGTAGCCCCACATTGCACTGGTTACACTGCTCTGTCATTTCTTCAGACACTCAGGAAAAGCATGATAAATATCCATCCTTTTGTAGCATGTTGGCAGGGAGATGAATACACTCAGCTTCACAATGCATTGAACACTGTATTTTTGAGAACATTTTAAAAATCATTCTTAATGGAAGAAATGAAAGGTGAGAGAGGATTATAAAGAATCAGTTTTCCTGATAGAAGTCAGTGTTTCTCTCTGCTTGTCGTGGTTTTGAACGCATGCAATCTACTGCTATCCAGTGGCGTTAACTTGACTGAACATCGTTCTGAGCACTCCAGATGTTTGGCTTTGGAAGAGAACTTAAGACAAGTGTGTGTTTTGGGTGGGGGGATCCAACGCACCCAGCCAGATCTTGAGCTACAGTCAAGGAGTGCTTATTGCAGCTTGGGGGTGGAAGTTGTGCAAAGGAGGCTTTAAACCACCTTTGTGTGCTGTCCTTCCTATGGTAAGCTGTGCTGGGTTAGTTCCCAGATCCTCTGTTTCAGTAGCTGTAGATTGCTGGAATATAGGGACACCCTTGCTTCTCCCCCTTCCAACAGCCTTTCCGCTTCACCAACTACAGACGGGGTGGTGTAAGAGCCATTATGGCAGCTCTGTCATTGAAGGATTCCCCTACGCAGAGGGAATTGTCCAGGGGGACAAAGACACCGTTAGTGCAGTATTGCATCTACAGTGCTTCACAAAGCTACCCCAGTGCTGCTGAGGGCCTGACCCATTGTGTGTTGTGCTAATTTTTATCATGTTCAGAACTAAATTAACTGTTTGAAAAGCCAAATGTGCCTGATGCACGTCTGTCCCACCAGTAGTTAAAATCTGTAGGCTGATTTGTCCATATACCTGGATTTGTGATAGCCTTTTAAGGATGTAGTATAGGTGATACATGTTAAGAACAGCAAGAAAGCATTAATGAAAGCATACACTAGTGGTTTACAGCCTTTCCAGAAATGAGTTTCTGCAGTTTACCAGAGCTTCATGTCACTGACATAAAAACTAGAATAAATATGCATTGTATTTTGATCAGAGATGGAAAAAAGCCGTGCATTTTATTTATTTATTTATATTTATATATATATATAAATAAAAACTTTTAGACAATATCTGCAAGGATAGTTGCAGGTGGCACTCCTCATTTGAAAACAGGTCTCTCACATGTAAGTACTTCCAAAGAGGTTTTAATAAATAGCAGCCCTCTCACAGATCTGGATTTCAGTCACACAGCTCTCTAGAAATTCAAGCAATTTCCTTCACCATACTTGGATTGGAGCAATGTCAGTCACTCGATTCTAGCTGAACTTTGGATGCAGCTTCTTGTGATTCAGATGGAAGTAGGTCTGTAAACACCACAAATGTTTTATCCCCTTGAAATTCTCTGAACGGTTGATCAAATGAGTCTTAATCCTTCTTGGTCCGTTCATATAGCAATGACTATCAGTCTCATGTTTCTGTAGGGATTTGTGGGCAAATCTACAAGCAGGATGCTGAAGCTGTCTATTTGAATGCTGGCAGCTGCATTCAAAGGTCCATGATTCCTTGCCTCCTTCAGCTGCAGCAGGTAAAGGTTCCCTACTTTGAAGTTCAATATTTTTAAATATTGGAAAATAATATTTTCTCAGCTGTTTTGAAAGCCAGGAAGTGGCTTCAGACTGGCAGAGAGGGGGAGTCCTACACAGCGGTGATCATTGCTGAGTTTCAGAACAGCTTCTCTATCTGCCTGCTGCAGCAATCCCTAAGTGTGCTAGACAGGCTGAACAAAATCAGGAAGTCTCGTATACTTCGTACCTACTCTCTCCTTTGTGGGTTGTATACTGTAGAACTAATGGGTCTTTTCCATCTCTAACTTTCAGGATATCCAGCCATTCTGGATAAGCACAGTAGCTGGGAATTTCTGCTAAAATAATCAGCAGCAACATAGTTAATACCGTTTGCATATAATTGGTTGTTAAAAATCAACACCTCACCATTGAGGGGAATGGATTTAGGTCACCTATGTAAAAACTTTGGTTTGAAGATGGCTGCCCACAAATTCAGTGTCCATTGCACTCGTGTATTCAAAGGTTAGCTTCACTAGACTATTTTTTAAAAGAATGAATTATTAAATGTCACCAAAAATAGGTGTACCACAGCTGTACATTTTACATTTTAGTCTCAATTGAGTCACTTGATGGTTTCTAAAAAAGCAGATTTTTGAAATCTTACACAAGTAATTAGAAATAAACTAGTCAGATAAAATGCCTAGATGCATTGTTCTGAATACTTGATTAATATAAATCTATGAATCAAGTATCCAGAACAATGCATCTATGAATCAGGTATTCAGAACAATGATTTAGGCATTTTACTTGACTAGTTTGTTTCTAATTACTTGTGTAAGATTTCAAAAATCTGCTTCTCTTGGAAACCATCAAGTCACTCCATTAAGTCTAAAATGTAAGACTTGGCAACTATTATTAGGCCAGCATGGGAACAGAGTCAGATAACCTCTGGGGTGCCTGATGTTGCTATTCATTTATACTTCTATACTTTGCTTTATTTTCTGTGTACGATGTGGACCGGAAGAATCTACTATCTTTATTCATACCAACTGCTGTAAACCTCTGACCACATGTAACGGATCTGCCCTGTGAATGGGTCTAATTAATGGTGGACAGGTAGGGAAAAGAAAGAGAGTGAAAGGAAAGAATCTCATATTCCTCGTGAGCTGGAATACAGAGTTCTGACTCTCCAGAGATCAGGAATGTTGTTGTTTTTTTTCTTCAGTCTCTGTCCTTGCCTTTCTTATTCTTTCTTTCTCTGCCTTATTTTCTGTATAGTTAAGCTCTTAAGTGGACATACTGCTTGCCCTCGTGCAATTTTTCTACATCTAAAATCAAGAAACTCATCCTGGAAAGAGATTAATTAAAGACCGTTTCCCAGTTATGTCTATATTGGACCCCCGTTTCATTTTTAACAGTGCATCGCACAGAAAACAACGCTAGACAGGATCCGTTTACTTTAGCAAAAGACTGCAAATTAGAACCTGTATTTTTCTCCAGTGCGGCTTTGTTTAGAGATTTAAAGTGTATTCTCTTGATTTTTATTTTCGTTGGTTCATTTTTCCACATTTGAACTGCATCCCTTGTGCCAATTCACTAAGTAATAAGGGAGCATGATGGACAGTTCTTCCGCATCAGTGCCCCAATTTGCACGTGAACAAGAGTTGTCCATTTTTGCTATTTGCCTTTGACAATAAAGTCGCTGCTATTTTTCTCAAATTTCCCCCATTTAGCTACAGTCTCAGTAACATTACCAATCAAAGTGAAATACTAGTCCTGCCCCTACTGCACATTCCCGGCATGAATCCTACAACATTTGTATTGTCTCCAGCCAACAAAATAAAATGCTGAAATATTTGAAGGAGAGCATAGCCACAGGCAAGTCTATTTAACTGGAATCTTTTTCCTCTAAGGGGTATTTATTCATTTTCTCAAACTGGAAATAATGAGTAATTAATACTTCAGGTGAACTGGGATTTTATAAGTAAATCTGTGGGAGTCTGAGACAAAATATATACTGTGGTTTTAAAAAAAAAAGAAGTCACTGTAGGGAAAAAAAGTCTTGAAATCAGGATGGTTGTAAACTCACCTCCGTTTTCTCATAGAATGTACGCACACCTCAATTAAAGGCTTATCTCAGCCTTGAGTTTCTGGTTGGAAAGCACTGGCTTGTAAAGGAAGCCATTTTGCAATCCTCATAAAATGTTAGAAAATATATAGTCCCTGGTCTGAAAGGCTTCTGTCCAGGGATAATGTTACTCCATGTGGGAGTAACTGTATACCCAGGTGTGAACCTTTGGAGGATTGGGGCCCAAGAGAATAATGGTCCTTGTGATTTACTTTTTACCGTAAAGTCTCAGATACTGATGAACTATGAACAGATTATATCTGTTCGTGGGATTTTTAAAGATAGAAGTGAAATTGAAATTTGCTAAAATTAGCAATGGGTTTGTTCTTAACTCTTGTTGGATTTGCCAGCAAACATTGCATTAGTGTGTAAGGACTAGTTTGAGCGGAATATTGGCAAGCAGTGAACCTGTGCTTGGAAGTTGCTGTTAGCTACTTGTAACCCACGCTTTTGCTGTCATGAAATATAGATGAAAATGTTCATACTGTACTTGGAGGTATAAAGTTGTCTATTCCTATGTGACTTAATTTACCTCGAGAATCTTCAGGGCCAAAGAATTGAACCAGCACTAGAAATGGTTATTTGCTCCGGAAGGTGGAAATGTATAGACAATTTTTATTTTTTTCTGTATTTTAGGAATTTAGGCAATGAGGTCTCAGAGCAGTTGGTGATGAAGAAAGTGCAACAGAAATGTTCAGACTGAAACTATGCCCCTAATGGCTTATCATTGCGGTCACCGTCTTCTCAAACCTCACAGCTGTTTATGCAGTGCGTTTCTTTGCAAGCAACTGGCCACTGACCAGGTTATTTCCTCCTGAGGTGGCCAAGGGTTTAAATTGAGGGTTCTCAAACTGTGGGTCAGGACCCCATTTTAATGGGGTCGCCAAGGTTGGTGTTGGCCCTGGGCCTCAGCAAGGCTGAAGCCCAAGCCCCACTGCCCAGGACTCAGGTTACATGCCCCCAGCCCAGGGCAGAAGCCCTTGGGCTTGAACTTTGGCCCCCACCTGTTGGGGCGGCTGGGCTCAGGTGGGCTCAGCCTTCGGTCCCCATCCTGGGGTCATGTAGTAATTTTTGTTGTTGGAAGGGGGTCACGGTGCAATGAAGTTTGAGAACCGCTGGTTTTAAATTAATGAGAAGGTTCCTAATGCTTCTCCAGTGTTGACCAAGGTCTTGATATGCACCATTGATGATTAGGTCAGGATGTGTTATCAATATGTACATTCTCTTGATCACTCAGGCTACCCTTCAAATGCTATTGCTTTTCTAGACTTGACTTTCTTGTGTGTGTACATGGTAATAGTGCTATTGAGCAAACTAATAGCAGAGCACTCTGCTGGTTTCATTTCCTCCTTGAGTGTTTGTTTTTTTAACCTTGAGGACAAAATGAATAGCAATTAAATGGGTGGGGGTGGGGGATGGAGATCCTCAACCGCTCAAACCATTTTTAAAAAGTAATTTTTGTACAATAGTTGTCAATGCCGGCTACAGCCGATGGTTCCTATCCATCTGAAAATATTTTAATAAGAAGAAGAACAGCATATATGTTTACAGTCCATTTCAACTGTGCTGGAGATAACTTGGATAAATATTGGCTCCTCCATGTTCCTCTAATCCCTGCTGGGTCTAATACTGTGCAGAGGTTCAGAATACTTGTTTTCTTTTCTTATTCTCCCCTTCCACCCCCTCCTCAGATGTAATTTGATCTTTCAGGCCTGGTCTTCTGCTTTGGCAGGTTTTTCAGCCCTTGAATAGAAGAAATTAACTACTTCCTTACCATCGAATCAACCGCACTTTTACAGTCCTGCTGCTTGTTGTGTGTGCTGTTGTACTAAAAATCATGCAAGGTTAAACTATGATCCTTACATGAACCCATCTGTTTTGAACAATGCTATTTTGGTTTAACCCCCTTTGGTGTGTTTCATTTAACCCTTCCTTTCCCTTCTCATTGTCTTACAAAAAATGTTCCCACAATTACCAAAGAGTCAGTACTTGGTGGAAAAGCTTACTTTTCATTTTCTGAATTTTTCCAGGTATGTATCTATTTTGATTATGTCCTTGTTGTCTTAAAATATGTTCCATGTTCTCTGATATGACAGCAAATATTATAGTACACACTTAAATAAAATCCCCAAACTAGCAACAACTCTCCACATCACTCTCAAACTCCCAATTTCCACTCCCTTCTTAACAATTTATTTGATAGGCTGACCAGATAAAGAAAGCAAAGTCAATACAACAAAGGTGTGGTTTTGTGATTTATGCCTTTCAGAACTACTTCCATCTTGATGCTAGAAATTCCAAAAATCCTCTTTCCTTTCTTTGTTTACAAATGTTTCAAAATCTTTCAATGGAAGATGCTAAAAGGCTTTTTGTGAACATGAAAAGCCTTGTCTGATTTGGGTTTTAAAACCATAAAGGGTTCAAACGCTGATACTGAATGCAATTTTCTTTCTTACTGACACTCTGAAGTTAGAAAGGAGGATATCATTAAGTGGTGACTTCAAGAGCTTACGCTTCAGGCATAACCCCTTTTTCCACCACCTTGAAGACAAGGATTCTGACATGTTACTTGAAAGGAATTTCAGATAGTTTAACAGCCCATGTCTCTAATCCCACCATTTGTCAGTTGACTCCTTCAGTTGTGAGAACTGCAAATAACAAACATCTGTTAGATGAAGGAGGTAAAAGCAACAAATACACATGTTGTATTGCAAAAGGTTTTTGTTTTTCAGTTGAACTGGTTGGTGTGCTTTATTTTCATGATTATTAGCCCAGAATTCTTTTCTGGGCCTCATCTATTTTATCATAGTGGCTCTTGGGATATCTAACTTCCCAAAATTGCTAACATTTCATTATGCTTGTGTGTGCTTTTATTTCTTTTATGTCTTTCCAGAAGTACCCACAATACAGTTTCCAACAGTAAACAAAGCATTGTCTTGCCCCATGGAGCTCACAAACTAAAGTCAGACAGACAGGGGGAAGCGGTACAGCACCAATGTAGAGTGGTCAGAGTAGAAGTAAGTGGTTATGCTCATTGATAGACTATATGAAGTATTCAGTATTACTCTTCACACTTCTATTAGTCGTCTATTTTTTTTAGGGGTTGCAGCCAAAATGGGTCTATGAAGGGTCTCAATGCAGAGAAGGTGTAATGGCCTGTGGATAGGCTTAGGAAAGGTGTTTCATGTATGTCATTGCATACAAGGCATAGAGATGTCTGAATGAGAGACTGAAGAAAGGCAGACAACACTAGCATCAGGCAGAATGGGCAATGCTGATATGAAACAAGACAAGGATTCAGGGGTGCCGGAACAGGAGGAGCCAGGGGGCCATGCCTACTTTTTACTGGCCATAAGGGCGAGCAGCAGGGGGCAGAGGAGCGAACAGAGCGTGGGGACTCGGGGAAGGGGCCGTACTGGGGCTCAGGGAGAAGGGATGGGACCTGGGGATGGGTGAGTGGGCTGTGCGGTACGGCAGGGGGTGGGGCCACTGTTCAGGCGCCTGTGGTCCCTAGGGTTGCCAGCTTTGATTGGAGGTATTCCTGGAGGTTTCATCACATGACATAATCTCTAAAGATTAATCTGTGATTCCTGGAGACTCCAGGGCAATCCTAGTGCCCCCCCCCCCCTTCCAGGGTGCTTCCGCCGCTCCTGCAAGGATGGAGAAGTAGGGAGAGGTAGAGTTATGTAGTACTTTGAAGGTGGTGGCAAGAAGCTTCAGTTGAGCAGGTTTTCAAGACATGTTGGTAAAAATACCTGAGCCCTATCTATGCTAGTGCATACACCCTCGCTACATAGCTGCACTGTTGCAGAAATGGTACTAAACTTTCTATTATAGACAAGGCCAATGTGGACAGACCTTAAGTATAGCAGTGAGAGAGTCCCATATTTACCATTAAGGGGAGAGATTGAAAAGAAGGATTCTGCCATCTTATTCACAAGGAATTTTTCAGGTAGATTAACAGGCCTATTAGTCCCTCTACAATCTCCTGCTGCTGACCCCTAGGGTAAAACATCTGTCATATGAGTATTCTTGTTTTGGTTCATTTGTGGTAGCATGGGGATGTGAATTCTAGAAAAAGAAGTGGCATGTATGGAGAGTGTGATGTTTCCTAGTGATGATTCCTCTGCTCAGCTGTATTAGATTATGGGCCTGAACCAGCGAGGCGATGAGTTTGTATCTCCAACTGAAGTCAGTGGACGCTGAGAGTGCTCAGCGCCTTGGTGGATTGGGGCCCTATTCTTGGGCTTGCTCTATGCTACATAGTTAAGTTGACGTAAGGTAGTTTGTCAGTCTATTTAGGCTGTAGTGTGTACGCTGACATTCCCCCCACCGATGTAAGTGCCCTACTACACCGAAATAACTCCACTTCCATCAGAGGCATAGGGCTTATGTTGGTGTAGTAGGTGTAGACACTGCGTTACTTGTATCGGCTGTTGGCTGTCATTCTTGTCAATTTCACAGCTCCAGCGTGAAGCCTGGCTGGCTCCCCAATCCCAGCCAGGCCACACGCTCCCTGTTCTGAGCCAGGCTGCTCCCTTCACTCCCGGGTCCCAGCTGCTGCTGCCCGGGCTCCCCACTCCCAGGTCCGAGCCGGGCTGCACTGAGGCTCCTGGCTCCGTGCTGGGAGCCACCCAGACTACGGGTGCAGTGCTCCCTGACGGGCTCCCGGCTGCAGCGAGGAGCTGAGAGCCTGGGGGATGAGCAGCCCAGTCTATGGAAGCACTCCTGGTGCGGACGCGCACCACTGACAGAAGAAGGGTAGTGTGGACATGGGTTGTAAGTTGACCTAAGATAGGTTGACTTAACTTTCTAGTGTAGGCATGCGCTAGCTCTGTGAACAAACCCAAAAGGTTTGGCGGGCTAATATATGCTTAGCATGTTAAACTGCTGAGAGAGCCTTTTCTCACAAACTACCTGTGCTAGGTATTAAAAATAAAACATTGTCTCCAGACATAATTGCCTTTTAGTATAGTACAGCAATTGTTAGGGAAGCAGTAAGCAAGGAATGTTTGAGTATGCATTAAAACAATAGTCTTGTGGGATACGTTTTGTGTGTTAACAAGGTGTCACTGAGTAATGATCAGGACTAGAAAGCAATTGAGTCAAGAAAGAGTGTTTAAATCTGAGATTATCTTTAAGGCCTTGTCTATACGACCAAGTTTTGTCACCAAAAACTGCTTTTTGTTGACCAAATAGTGCGTGCGTACATGCTGCAATGCAACTTTTGTCTGGAAAAATGCCCCGTTTTGGCAACTAAATACATCCACCACAACGAGAGACTTACATCTTTTTCCTCTACATTTTTCTCAACAAAGTGCCAGTGTAGACACCACGCTTGATCTCATCACTTTAATTGACCTCCAGGAGGTGTCCCACAATGCCCATCCTGACCACTCTGGTCAGCGGTTTGAACTGCACTGCCCCGCAGCCAGGCAAACGACTGTCTGCCCCTCCCCCTTAGAAGCCCTGGGAATTTTTGAAATTCTGTTTCCTGCTGTCTCAGCATGGAGAGGTCTCATTGCATCGTCCCAGGTGACCACAGCAGGTTATTGCACCAAACGCTCTCCTGCTTGGACCGCTGCGGAGCTGTTGGATCTGATCAGTATATGGGGAGAGGAAGCTGTGCAGTCCCAGCTGCGCTTGAGCCATAGGAATTGGGATACCTACTGGCACATTTCTCGAGGCTTGTGCAAAGAGAGCTATGATTGGGACATGCTGTAGTGCAGAGCGAAGATAAAGGAGCTGAGGCAGGCGAACCATAAGGCAAGGGAGGCAAACCATCGCTCCAGTGTTTCACCTAAGACCTGCCGGTTCTATAAGGAGCTGGACGCTATCCTCGGTGGCAACTCCACTGCCAAGAGCCCTGTGGATACTTCGGAGGGAACGGAGGCGGCGGAAAGAGGACCTAGCCCGGAGGACGAAGTTATTGATGAAGAGGTGAAGTTAAACGAGGATGTGCAGCTCCTGATGGGGTCGCCTGTTGGGGCAGGCAGCCAGGAAATGTTCTCCACTCCAGAGGTGTCTAGCCAGTCTCAGCAGTCGCTCTCCAGGGAGCAAGAAGCAGGAGATGAGATACCTGATAAGTGGCTATGGCTTGTGTAGCGTGGAGATGGGTTCAGGATATAGAAATGTGGGAGGCTGGCTGTGTTTCTGTGAGGTGGACGTTACCCTGTGTAGCTAATGGGTACGGCAGAATGGTGTTTATGCACACAGATCTCACGGGAATCCTCCAGAGAGATCTCCAGGAAAGTTTCCTGGAGGTACTCGGTAATCCCCCGCTGAAGGTTCCATGGCAGAGCAGCTTTGTTCCTTTCCCCATTGTAGGAAACTTTCTCGCGCCATTTGGCAATCACTTGTGCAGGGACCAAAGCGGCACATAGGTGAGCAGCATAGGGAGCAGGGCGGAAGCCACAAGCATGGAGTAGATGTACCCTCGTTTCCCTGCTTACCCGTAGCAGTCTGCTGGAATGACTCCCGCCTGTGGAAAAGTGTGGGAGAATTTTAGAATTTTTTCCATAGAATGCTGCACCACGACCCTTGCAGAGAGAGTGCGTTCTTTTCCCCATACAGAGCAGCCCCCCCACTCCCTCGCCAACACTCACTATGCTTTGGCTGTGCACGGAGATGTGTGCCTGGCTAGGGTCAGTGAGAAAGTGATGGCAGTGTTTCAAAAGGTGTATTTTACTTCAATGTTTCAATGCTGTGCGTGAATTTAACAATCCCGCTTCTGTGCATTGTCCCCTGTGCTTCACCAGATGTGGCCTTCAGGAACACCCCACACACCCCTGCTGAGCATCTCTGCCAGATAAGAAAGTGCCCAACACCCAGCAAAGAAGACACGTTCTGGGAGGTCCTGCAGTGCTCCAATGCAGAAAAAAGGGAACGTAAGAAGTGCTGGGAAGCTGAACGGCAGGACAGAGTAGAGAATCAAGCGTTTGTTAAAGATGCGACTGAGAGGATGATGACTGTAATAGAGGAGCAAACGCAGATGCTGCAGTCCTTAATAGGGCTGCAGACTGAGCAGATCTGTCTCGCCCTCCCCTGCAGCACATTCAGAACACTTTTCCATGACACCCCCCTCCCCAACTCCGCCCACACATTCCTTTCCACTTTCTGGGAGTTCTTGGTTTCCCCTTCACTCCACCCCCTCGAACAACTTTCACAATGATAGCTGGACCTACACACAGTTGTGAAAGTCTGTCCTTCCGTGGTTCCTCCTTTCCCATCAGGCATCTGTGTGTTTGTGTGTGCTGTTTCTTGTTCAATAAAAGCAAAGTTCTCTAATGGTGAATCACCTTTATTTTTTTTCTACAAATTGAGATTGCAGGCACTACCACCAATACATGCACAGGCATTGTTATCCTTGTCTTACAGGAATATAAGGCCCAAAATGACAGCATTGTGTCCTAGGAAAACTAGCACCTCTGACAGAGATATACATTACTGGTGCTTATTGTCAAAGTGCTGCCTTAAAGCCTTCCTGATTTGAATTGCCCCCCTTTGGTCTCCTCTGACAGCCCTGGTATCTGGCTGCTGAAAATCAGCGGCCAAGCAGTCTGCCTCAGCACTCCACCCCCGAGCAAACCTTTCAACCTTATCTTCATAGATGTTATGCAACGTACAGCACACGGCTATGACCATGGGAATATTATCCTCATTAAAGTTTAGCCTACCATAAAGGCATCGCCAGCTCGCCTTTAATCTGCCAAAGGCACATTCAACTGGCATCTGGCACCTACTCAGCCTGTAGTTGCTGTCCAGGTGTCCCGTGGCTCATGAGCCACAGCTGTAAGGGATATGCTGGGTCTCCCAGGATCACTATGGGCATTTCAACATCCCCCACTATAATCTTCTGGTTTGGAAAGAAAGTCCCCGCTTGTAGTTTTCTGTACCGGCCGGTGTTCCTGAAGATGCGGGCGTCATGCACCTTCCCGGACCACCCTGCGTTGATGTCAGTGAAACGCCGTCGGTGATGCACAAGTGCCTGAAACACAATGGAGAAGTGCCCCTTCCTATTGATGTACTCTTTCGCAAGATGGTCTGGTGCCAAAATTGGAATGTGTGTGCCATCCATCATCCCACACACACAGGGAACCCCATTTCTGCAAAGCCATCCACTGTTTCATTCACATTTCCCAGAGTCACGGTCCTTCATAGCAGGATGAGATTAATTGCCCTGCCCACTTGCGTTAATGCAGCCCCAATGGTCAACTTCCCCACTCCAAATTGATTCGTGACCGGCCGGTAGCAGTCTGGAGTCGCCAGCTTCCACACAGCGATTGCCACACGCTTCTCTACCGAGAGGGCAGCTCTCATTCTGGTGTCCTTGTGCCCCAGGGCAGGGGCGAGCGCCGCACACAGTTCCAGGAAGGTGGCTTTCCGCATCCCAAAGTGCTGTAGCCACTGCTCGTCATCCCACACGTGCATGACGATACGATCCCACCAGTCAGGGCTTGTTTCCCGAGCCCAACAGCGACAGTTTAACCTATGCAGCTGCTCTGTGAATGCCGAAAGCAATCTCAAGTTGCTCCTACCCATGTCATGCAGAATGTTGGGCGCCTGCGAGTCTTCTTCAGTTAGGAACTTCATGACAGTTAACAGAGCATAGGAGAGCAGTGTGGGATTCATCCCACAAAGATGCCAGGGTGCACAGCAGAGAATGGCCGATGCAAAACTGCGGCGAAAGAAAGCTGGAAGCCCATGGACTGCTGGGACACAAAGCAGTGCATCATGGGACATTTTACCAGGTCCCAAGATGCACCTTCCCGCAACACCTAGCAAAAAGAGGTGTCGAGCTGGACTATAGGATAGGTACCCACAGTGCACTGCTCACATTGTCAATGGTGCCCCCACTGTGGACGCAATCTGCTGACAGAGGGAGCAAGTGTGAACATAAGATTCTGATTTTATTATGTTGACTTTTGGGTGTTGCCATCACTTTTGTTGACAAAAATAGATAGTGTACACACAGCCTAATTAGCAGGCTATATGATGCCCTGGGGGGGAATCCCAGCTTGGTGAGCCACATGTGGCTCTTTTACAGTTGAAGTGCAGCTTGGGGAGGGCAGGGCCCCCCCCCATTCTCTGCCTACCAGACTGGGTGGGGGCAGTTCACGGCTTTTGCCCTGTGGCAGGATGGTGGGACTAAGGCAGTGGTCCCCAAACTTTTCAGGGTTGCGCGCACACACACACACACCCTGCCAGAGCCACAGCCAGGGGGCGGGGGTGGAGCCGCAGCCAGGCCGTAGGGGGGGAAGCTGGGCCCGTGGCTGGGTGTGGCTCTGCCCCCCGCCCCGTCCCTGCCCCTGGGCTGGGAATGGAGCCGCAGCGAGGGGCCAAGGCTGGGGGTAGGGGCAGGAGTGGAGTGGCAGCTGGGCCGCAGTGGGGATGGGGCCATGGCTGGGGGCAAGGCTGGAGCAGAACTGGGGGCGGAGCTGGGTGGCGCTCCCTCCTCACCATCCGTGGGGGCTGGCCTGGGCCCATTGCGCATGCCCCTCCCCCCCCGAACGTTCCTCTGCACCCTTCTAGGGAGGTGCGCCCCACAGTTTGCGGACCTCTGGGCTAAGGGCTTCTGCCCAGTGTGGAGGGGAGGTCGGTACTTCAGCCCCGCAGGGTGCACCTGCTGCGGCTCAGCGCTTCAGCCCCATGGGGTGTGCTCGGCTCTCAAACATCTGAAGATTATTGTATGCAGCTCGGAGGGTCAGTAAGTTTGGCCACCCCATATGATCTGTGCTAGCTTTAACTTTACTGATCATGGTGAGTCCAGTGTAAGATTTTTCCATGTTTTCCTTGGCATATAAAAGTGAAGTTCTTGTTACCTAATTATGCATAGTGCGCTGAAGTTTTATTCATTGCAAGCTGGTTTAAAATTTGGTCTGCATCAGACAAAGAATTCTGTGCTGCATGGGACTGATGACATTGCAAGTCAGAGTTAACCCCACCAGAGCTCCTCAGTTGCTAGTCCCCAGTATCAGAGACCTTGGTATCTGCCCCCCCCAAAATTGACAAATGGAGACCACCACAGCAATTTGAGGACCCCGGTTGAGCCTTACAGTTAAATCAGTGTCTAAAAGAAGGCTGGACTAGCCCATGGAGGGGAGGAAACACTCCATTTGCGCTGGGATCAAAATTGTACTGGCTACAATTGTATTTTAAAATATAGTGGTTGCTCATAAGATCTAGCATGTTTTCCATGATCAGTGTGGACAGTGACTTTTTCTGGGGGGAGGCGCTAGGGATGGTGTTAAACTATGTTATAAATCCCATTTTATAGGGTCCACCTGCACTGTGAAACCTTCCATGTCAGAGCAGAGCAGTCTAACATGGTAATTCTTTGACTGTGCTATAATGCAATTTGGTCTTGCTTGTGTGGATCATAGACCAGGAGCAGTGGCATATTAAGATGTGTATTATTAATAAAGCCTTTCTAGTTCTGTTGCCCTATCCTTCCAAGGATCACAAAATGCTCTCCAATCAATGAATTAACTCTCCCTAACACTTCCTGTGACGTGATAAGCCCCATTTACAGATGGGGTAACTGAGGCACAGAGTTTAAAATGACACCAATCAAGTTTGCACCGAAGTTGGGTACAGAATGTCTGTTTTCTCATTGTCCCTTTCTTTATCCTCTAGCTTATGCTGCATGTCTTTCAACTGACTTTTTCCATCCTTGTGCATTTAACACATGCCTTCAAAAAACAAACAAACAAACACGACTACTCTGGGGACTCCAAAGCTGCTGCCTTTTTTTAATCACCGATGCGGATTTTAAAATAAAGTTCAGCAGCACTTGAAAATTGTTGAAAAGCACTGTCTGCTTTTAATGTGATCATAGCAAAATTTACGCCATCTCCTCTTTACTCTGAGATCATCCCAGAATTCACTTTCTGCTTATGGAGTCTGATCCTCCCGTTGCAGCCATCATGCACGTTAGTGGTGTTTAACTTGCATGGTCTTCTGGAAGAATTGGTGCCCAGACCTCTGGAGGTAATTTTAAAAAGTAAGAAATAAAATAATAATTGCATGTTACTAAAGCTCATACAAGACTTGCATAAATGTTTTATGCTCTTATGTCCTAGAACAACTGACTTTAAGGTTGAATCAGTCACTATAATCCTGAAATCAGCACACTTTTGTTGACCAGGTTTTGTGTGTGTGTGTGTGTGGGGGGGGTTTAAAAGGGGCTAATTGGTTTAACAATTAGAAGATCATTGTGCATGTAATGGCACCACTGTGATTTTTGTTTATCTAATACCCATTATTTTTACAGCACAGTATAAATAGAGACTAAGGTCCTTGCCCCCAGTGCTTAGTCTAGTTTGTCCTGATCCAAGTGAGAGTAACACACAGTAGGGAGAATGAGGAGGGAACGGATGAAGTTGACAGTAATGGGATCACAAAGGACTTGTCTATGTGGGAAGTATAGCCAACTTAACTAGTGGAGTGAATTGAACGTGCGTGAGTTAAAGCACATTAAACCCTTGAGTGGGCACTCTCATTCAGAAATAAAGTTGCCTTAGGCCAGATCAACATTACAGACCTATATCAGTATAACTATGTTGCTCAGGTGAAAAATCCACACCCCTGAGCGACATAGTTAGGGCCCTACCAAATTCACGGTCCATTTTGGTCAGTTTCATGGTCAGAGGATTTTTAAAATTGTAAATTTAATGATTTCAGCTTTTTAAATCTGAAATTTCATGGTGTTGTAATTGTAGGGGTCCCGACCCAAAAAGGAGGGTTTTTTGGGGGGGAGAGGGGGGTTTGCGGTACTGCCATCCTTACGTCTGCACTGCTGCTGGCGGCGGCACTGCCTTCAGAGCTGGGCAACTGGAGAGCACCGGAGCCAAGTCTGAAGGCAGAGCTGCTGCCAGCAGCAGCGTAGAAGTAAGGATGGCATGGTATGCTATTGCCACCCTTACTTCTGTGCTGCTGCCTGCAGAGCTGGGCCCTCTGTCAGCAGCCACCTCTCTCCGGCCGCCCAGCTCTTAAGGCAGCAGCGCAGAAGTAGGGGTGGCATGGTATGGTATTGCCACCCTTACTTGTGCGCTGCTGCTGGCAGGGTGCTGCCTTCAGAGCTAGGTGCCCGGCCAACAGCCGCCGCTCTCCAGCCGTCCAGCTCTGAAGGCAGCGCAATAGTAAGGGTGGCAATACCATGACACACACCCCATACCTTTTGATCCCCCTGCAACTCTCTTTTGGGTCACGACTCTCAATTTGAGAAATGCTGGTCTCCCCTGTGAAATATGTATAGTATAGAGTAAAAGCACACAGAAGACCAGATTTCACGGGGGGGGAGATCAGATTTTGCAGTCTGTGACGCGTTTTTCATGGCTGTGAATTTGGTAGGGCCCCAGACATAGTTATACTGAACCCCGTGTAGATAGTGCTGTGTTGACAAGAGAGCTTCACCTGTCGACATAGCTACCGCCTCTTGAGGCTTTGGATTAGCTACACCGCTGGGAGAAACTCTCGCGTCGACGTAGTAGTGACGTCAGTAAAGTCCAGCTATTGGATACTCAGGCCTTATCTATACAGCAGTGTTACATCAGCGTAATTGTAGTCAGCTCACCTCAAAGTGCCTTGCGTCTGCACACAACCTGTTTTTAAACCAAAATATGTCGTAGCTATCTTGGAACGGGGTAAGTCCACTTCATGAGTGTGTTCATTCCTAACTATATCACTTCTGGCAGTCCTTCAGTTACTATTCCACACTGCATTGCTTCACACCTGGATTGACCTGTCTGTGTACCTCTGTGCCCCACCATTGCTTTGGGGTCATCTTGACCTGATGTCATCTCTTCATTGAAATGGTGGCAGCCAGCCATGAGTAATCCTTTCTGATACCAGGTAGTAATGAATTTACATACTCGATATAGCTACCATGGCCCCCTGTGCCTTTCGTGTAGACTCCTTCAGAAGTCCTGGACTTAATTGCCCTCTTTGGAGAGCAGCATATTTAATCCGATCTGGAGAAGAGTCACCAGAATGCAGATATCTACAAGACACTGTCACAGCAAATGAAGACAAGGGAGCACTCCTGGTGCTGGTCCCATTGCCAATTTAACTATATTTGCATGGAAGCACTTCAGATCACTTTGTTTTGCCAGTGTACTTTCCTTGTTAACCAAATGCACATGCATCATCTTGTTTGTATTAATTACTGCCATGATCACGGCACTCTGCAGTGAGTCCTCTACGCTTCCTGATAGAAGTTAAAAAAAAATGGCAGTGGCAAAATTAATGGAAGCCAGGATATGAATCATGGGAATTTTAGTTTGACCCTCCCCCCATCAGTCCCAGAATTCCTCTAGTTTCCAGTAGCCATCCCACAGTGCCCTGTGAGAAAAGTCACAGAGCTGAGCTGAGGAACATTGTACCATGGGATATCTGCCCAGAATGCTGAGCAGTTAATTAGAACAAGGGCAGAGCTGTGTGGATGCAATGATTAACAAGGGGAAAGTACCTTAAACCAACATAACAAAGAGGTTTAGATGCACTTCAGTTTAATATAGTTAAATCACTGCATGGAGAGCAAACAAACTAGATAGATGTAATATCATTGTGTCAATATGGTCTCAATCTTTGTATGTTAAATGCATAGTAACAATGAAAAGGAAACGCAACTACATTAGTTGACAGAATATCCATGCACATACTCCACTCAACCACTAAAAGGACTGTACTAGATGGAAGTGTCTGTAATCTTGACAAGGACATTTAAGAAACTACTCAGAAATCTTGAATATACCCACCCATTTTAAATGTTCAGATTTTAGTAATAGGGAATTGAATGTGCTCTCTTCAGAAGTATGTTTAGGTGTTGATATAGCTATTGCCTGTATCTAAGGAAGGGAATAAAGAGAATTTGAAACCTGGCTTAAAAACATTGAGCACGAATCACTTCACATAATAAATGTAATCCTTATTCATTCCATTGGCATTGCTTGTATTACCTTATTCATAATGAGGCTGTTGAGTGTTAACGGAGGCAGTCTTGGTAATTCCACTGGAATTCTGCATTCCTGCAGCTGCAGTCGAAAGGATAGGATGTTAGAGAAGATTCATGACATGGAAAAGTAGAATAGGTCAGTATAAGTAAGCATTACAACATGAGATTCAGATCCGTTATTTGTTGCTACTCCATCGCAGTTCCCTAAACATGATACTCCTAGCATCAGCACGTGATGACTGGGTCACTTGTGTGTCTAGCATAACCCTCCTCACAATATTGTGGTTTAATCCTTCGTTTCACAATTCAATGGCTTAAATCTTTCAAAAGTGTAAACTCGGTGCATACAATATCTATTTGGAAAATAAATGGTCTCTGAGTGAGTAGATAGCCCTCAGTTGCTCTTGGATCTTTGCTAAGTTCATCTACCTCCAGAGCACAGCTCAAGCAGAGCCTTGAGTGAATTGCAATACTCTTTTCCTTTTTAAGGGAGGTAGCACTGTGCAGTGGGCTGGGCACCATACTTGATGTGAAGAGATCAGAGTTTTGTCCTTGTCTCTACCACTGACTGTGAACTTGAGGAAGTTACTTAAACTGAGTCACAGAGATAGGGATAATAGTGCTCACCCATCTTTTTTTTTTATATATATAATGTTTTGAGATGTGTGGATAAAACCAGAAACGGGGGTGCAAAGTGATTTATGCTGTAGAAATAATGCATCTGGTGGTGTGATCAGTAACCGTGTTTCTTACAGTTTTAAAAAATGGCATGGGTTGAGGGGCTGGTGATTTCTTTCCAAGCTGTGCTGTTAGGAGAATGCACCTCCACAGACCAGAACTCTGAAGCAAAACAATGCTCTAAAATAATGTGTATATGGAGAATCTGGACTGTGTGTTTGCTGTGTTAGATACATGCTTCTCAGATGCTGGAGACATGCAGCGTTTCACTTGAAATATTAAATATTTGAAAACGTTAGAGGGAAGGAAGAAGTGCAATAGTTAGTTTATTTTGGCGCGATTACTTATTAAAACAAATACGGAGAGACTCTTTCAGGGCAGGGAACACATGGAGGGAAAATATGAAGTCATGCTGGGGTCACTCCTCTTTGTGGATCCCAAGAGCTCTAGTCATGTTTGCAGCAACGGTGTTCCACACATTGTGATGGTGTGTACCTATGTGATCTGCTGAAGTGTTTTGTTTTTGTTTTTTTAAGAATTAGAAGAATACATATTACATATATTCCATTTTATGTCTACTGTGTAGAGTGGTGGTTTTCAACCTGTGGTCTGCGGACCTGTGGAGATCCACAGACTATGTCTAAGGGGTCCACGAAAGGTGGTTGTTACCATAGAACAGTGGTTTTCAACCTGTAGTCTGGAGACCCCGGGGGTCTGCAGATTATGTCTAAGATTTCCAAAGGGGTCCACACCTCCATTCAAAATTTTTTAGGGGTCCGCAAATGAAAAAAGGTTGAAAACCACTGGTGTAAAACAATGTAAAAGCATGTATGTATTTAAACAAAGGGAGGTACATCAATGTAGACAACAGAGGAGCCGAGCCACACATGGGTTGGACATACCACAAATACAAAATTGGGGAGAGCAGCAAGCAAGACCATACCCTTCACAAACCTGCAAAGCAGTGTTAAGGGTGGGAGAGGCCATTGGAGTTCTCAAAAGTATTGCCCCTCTATGTAACAATTATTCAGAAAGTATAATTACTTCAGTTCTAGGTATGTGAGTCTATACAACAGTAAATATCACAGTGGTGTCAGAATTGTACGTCCTGGGGAATAATGCCTATTCCTCTCCTGCATTCTACTTAGTGTGGTGAATGGGAATGGCTGCCAGTGTTGCTTCTCTGCACAGGAGTAAAGTTCAAAATATTAGTGTAAAGTGCTGTTGCTCTTTAGCGCTAGGACATTGTCTGTCCTTTGCCAGTCTGTGCATTCTTACTGCTGTAAATTCCCATATACACCTATGGGGTTATATAAATAATAATAATTAGCCCCTACTTTGTTTTGCGTTTCTTTGACTCTAAAGAAATGCCTCAAATGACGCTGTCGTTGCTCCCAGGGCAAGGAAGAGGTGTTGATTTGTTCTCTGGAAATGACTGAAGAAATATGTTGTTAGAATCCTGCTGTTGACCTGACTCGTAGGCAAGTTGGAACAATGAGGGGTTAAGTATGCTGTGGGCGTTACTAGCCTATCTGATGTCATGAAGTCAGACAGCCAAAGCCTGAAGGGGGCCCTTTGTTGGCAGTTTAACGTAAGCAGCTCTGCCTGCACGAAGTGCCTAACGGAGTGAGAGTATGAGGGAAAGAATGGCAGAGTTTTGGAGCTGCCGCAAGAAGTAACTGCTTCCAACTTAGTAGGATTTTTTTTTTCTCTCCCGACAAAAGAGTTAACGAAAGGAGAGCAAAACTTGAGATAAGTTTCTGGGACTGGTACTATGGGCCCTGTGGATTATCTGTCTCTCTGGCTTATTCTTTTCATGGTTTTAAGAGTGCTGGATTTTTAGATCTCTTAACGGGAAACTCTTTTTTGTGTATGTGAAACCTAAGGGGGAGGGGAGAGAACACACAAGCCGAAGCCAAACTAACAAATGAAAATGTTGGAGATTTGCTTGAAATTGGTGGGTTGCAAATCGAAAAAAGGACTTTCCTCTTCCTCCAGCTGCTATTTGGAAGGTAAGTTCAAAACTGTGGCTGTTTGAAGTGGATTCTGGGGGAAGTCTTGGCTCCTTGAGGCCTAACAGCTGGATTCCTAAAGTCTGGAATCCCTTTGCTTAGGCCTCTGGTATATTGTGTGACTCTGCCTTGTGAGAGGAGCAGCCAGATTGTGTGTGTGGTCGTGGACCTTAACAGAGAAGTCTTTCCTCCACTTTTGAGTTGGAGCTAGAATGGAGAGACTTCTTCTTTTCAAAGTTAGCCTAAGCTCATTAGTTTATTCTCACTTATGGGGATGAGGAGAATTTTCATGGTATATGTGGCTCCATGTGTTTTCAAAACCAGGTGATTTTCATTAACTACACTATACAAAGCGAACATGGCTCTACCATTTATGGTTATAAAATTTCAAGGGATCTTACTGCTGATAAAATAAACAAAGCCATATCTGCAGGCCTTGAATTTAGTTTTGCCTGCAGAAGGGTCTCCCTTTTTGGGGGGAAAAGGGGGCAGGGAGAGAAGCCACCCTTGAAGTTAGGAATGAAATCTAAAGGGAGGCTAGATGCTTGAAAAGCATCTTACATTTAATTTTGATCACCAGAGCTGGTTGAATACTGCAAAATATTTTCTGCCAATATTCAGTTGTATTGTTTTAATTCATTTTGATCAGACCTGTATGGCCTTTTGTTTGCTTTCCTCAAGAGTTCATGCAACTGAGTTTCACTTCCATGAATGCTCATGGAAAGCGAATTTTCAAGTCACATGTATAAGTATTTGTGGAAACTGAATTTTTAAATTTGTATGCATGATTAGATAGAGAGGATTGGCCTTGTGGTTAAGGCACCGGACTGGGAATTGAGAGATCTGGTTTCCTGGCTCTGCCACAGATTTCCTGTGTGACCTTAAGCAAATTACTTAATTCCATCTGTAAAATAGGGATAACATTGCTTTTCTCCAATCTTTGTCTGTCTTATTTATTTCCGTTATAAACTCTTCAGGACAGGGACTGTCTTTCACTATGTATTTGTACAGACACCAGTGCAGTGGGTCCCTGATCTTCTTTGGGGCCTCTAAGTGCTACTGAAGTTCAAATAATATGCATTCCAGAAGTATGTTGTTCACTCATCAAATCAGGGAACAGAAACCAAACCATGTGACTTAACTTGACCAATCACGGCTAACTGTTGCTCGAGAGTCAAATATTCACCAGCGAAATGTTCCCAATTAATTTATAGATGAAAAAAATCACAAAATACATGAATAATTTCTAATACATCAAATTGAAGAAATTGTGATTTTCTTGTAGATATCTAAATAATAGAGTCTGAATTTGTAAAATATGTTTGCTGGTTCTGAATTACTCGTTCAGCTCTAATATCAACAAGAACAAGTGGCAGAAGCTTACTTTTCCCTGCTTCTTTCTTTTTCCATCCCTTGTAAGATTTTTTTTTCCTGTGTTAATTAAAAACTATCATGTTGGGAGATCCATTAGTGGCCAGACTTGGATATAAAATAGTTTTATTTTGCCTGAGTAGACAGGGCCGAACCAGTCTACAGAACTACTAATTCTATGCAATCCAGATCTGTGCCACTCTTCTTTAATACTGTTTTCATTCATAGACATAGATTTCAAAGCCAGAAGGGACCATTGTGATCATCTAGTCTGATCTCCTATATAACACTGGCCATAGAACTTCTCCAAAACAATTCTGAGAACATATTATTTTAGAAAAAAATCCAATATTAATTTTTAAATGGTCAGTGACGGAGAATCTACCACAATCCATGGTAAATTGTTCCAATAGTTAATTACCCCCGCTGTCAAAATATATGCCTTATTTCCAGTCTGAATTTGTCTGAATTCAGCTTCTAGCCAATGGATAATGTTACACATTTCACTGCTAGATTGGAGAGCCCACTATTAAATATTTGTTTCCCATGTAGGTACTTACAGACTGTCATCAAGTCACCCCGGACCTTCTCTTTGTTAAGTTAAATACATGGAGCTCCTTGAGTCTATCACCATAATACATGTTTTCTAATCTTTTAATCACACTCGTTGCTTTTCTCTGAACTCTCTCCAATATATCAACATCCTTCTTGAATTATGGGTATAAGCACTGGACACAGTATTCCTGGAGTGGTCACACTGGTGCCAAATACTGAGGAAAAATAATTCTCTGCTCCTACTCAAGATTACCCTGTTCATGCACCCCAGGACTGCATTATCTCTTTTGGCCACAGCATATCACTGTAAGCTTGTGTTCAGCTGATTATCCACCAAGACCCCAAATCTTTTTCAGACTCTCCGCTTCCTGGGATAGAGTCCCCATCCTGTAAGTATGTCCTAAATTCTTTGTTCCTAGATGTATACATTTAGCTGTATTAAAACACACATTGTTTGCTTGTGCCCAGTTTACCCAGAGATCCAGATCCCTCTGAATCAGTGACCTGTCCTCTTAATTATTTACCACTTTCCCAATTTTTATGTCCTATGCAAACTTTATAAGGGATGGTTTTGTTTTCTTCCAGGTTATGGATAAAAATATTAAATAGTGTAGGACCAAGAACTGATTCCTGCAGCACCTAACTGGAAACATACCCTCTTGATGACAATTCCTGGTTTACAGTTACATTTTGAGATCTGTCAGTTAGCCAGTTTTTAATCCATTTAATGTATGCCATGTTTATTTTATATTCGAGTTTTATAATCAAAATGTTGTGTGGTACCAAGTCAAAGTATGTTATATCAACACTATTACCTTTACCAACCAAACTTGTAATCTCACCAAAAAAAATCAAGTGAGTTTGACAAGATTTATTTTCCATAAAAACATGTTGATTGACAGACCAATAGTTTCCCAGGCCATCCCATTTTACTTTTTTTTTTTTTTTTAATTGGCACAACATTAGCTTTCTTCCAGTCTTCTGGACCTTCCCCAGTGTTCCAAGACTTACAGAAAATCAACATTAATGGTCCAGCAAGTGCCTCAGCTAGCTCTTTTAAAACTCTTGAATGGAGGTTATTTGGGCCTGCTGATTTAAAAGTTTTAAACCTTAGTAGTTTCTGTTTAATGTCCTCCAGAGATACTAGTGGGATGGAAAAAGAGATATCATTAACATATAATGAGACTATATAATCTTTTTTCCCCAAATACAGAACAGAAATATTTATTGAACACATCTGCCTTTTCTGCATTATTTGATAATTCTACCATATCCATCTAGTAATGGACCAATACCACTGGAGGGATTCTTTTTATTCCATATATTTATTTATTCATTCATATATATAAAATAAAACATCTTATGGTCCTTAACAGTGCTAGCCATAGATGTCTTCTTGTGTCCTTTTGCGTCCCTTATCAATTTTCTACAATTCCCAACTTCTGATTTATATTAATTACTAAGAGTTTCCTGTTTCTTCCATTTGTTTTCTTTATATATAAAATTTATTTTTATAACTGCCTTCACTTCCCCTCTAAACCAGGTCAGTTTTTAAACCAGCCTGGCTGCCTTCCTCACTTGTGACTTTTTGGGCATCTAGTAAGGTATTCTTAAATGATTCCTAATTATCATACACATTTTTCTGATTAAATTCTTCTTCCCAGCTCAGTTCACTCATAATTGTTTTAAGTTTTGTGAAATTCGCCGTATTAAAGCACCATGTGTATGTATATATGTATGTATTTGTGTGTATATGTGTGTGTGTGTGTGTGTATATATGTGTATATAAAATTGGTTTGTATTTTATTCTGCTTGGACATTATAAATATGATCAAGGCTAATTTTTAGTTCTGTGGTCAGTTTCTCTTTCTGTTAGAACATGGTCTAATAAAGAGTTGCTTGTTTTGGCTGGAACACTTTTTGAGTTAGGAAATTGTCATCTATACTGTTTAAAAAATCCAAGGATGTTTTAGTACTGGCAGCATGAGACCTCCAGTATGTGTCACTCAAATTGAAGTCCCCACAATCACACAGGTTTTTTCCCCTACACATTATAGATGGTCATCTTGTTCCCTATTTTGATTTGGTGGTCTGTAGCAGACACTAATACCCCTGTTTTTATGGGAAGACTTGAACCACGTCGGGCCACCACTGTATTGCAGCTGGGTCCTTCATACAGTTTTTATAGTGTATGTAACACATAAGGCCCTAATCTTCCCAGCAAAAGTTACCATTGAGGAATGGTGTTACAGCATGGTATTGCTCTAATTATGCTGCTGTACAATGTGGTCTTACATGTGTGGATACAATCAAACCATGTTAAAAAGATGATATGGAAATGTACTGTGGCCTTTGTCTTTACAGTTCCAAAATGGGGTTATAACACAGTTTGACTTGGTGCGCACAGGCAAGACCAAATTGCTATGAGGTGGTCCCCTGATACTGTAAATTATGTCTTTACTTCAGTTTCTCTAAAGCTGCATCTATATGCTCATTTCCTATAGTGGACTGGGAAATGAGTTTGGAAACAATGTCTTCCAGCAAACTGATATCTAGACAAATTTATTTCCCAGCCCAGGATAAAGCTGAAGTCAGCATCCGAAGATGATGATGTAAACGAACAAGCATTGCAATTGTAGTTTTAATAATCTTTACTCTCCTGCTGGGACCAAAGAGTCAGGGAATACAGATAGCATCATAATCCTGATCAGTTCTGCATCTCTCTTGGGAAGGGGATTGAAGAGTGGAAATATAACAGCATCATAGGGAAAAAAATAGGATTCGTGCCATCCCTTTCTGAAGCTTAAAGCCTGATCAAGTATTTGATACCTTTCAATTCTATTGTAATTTTAAGAAGAAAACTACAGTATCTGTTTCTATGCTTTTCCATTTCTCTCTGATGGACACACTTGAGCACCAGGTGGGCTGATCCAAACCACAAATTCCAGAGGGACAGGTGCAAAGCATTTGCTTATATTACACAAAGAATGAGAACATCTGTTCCGCACAAGGACTTGATCATTTTTATGGAAGCAACAGGTCCTCACCTGAGCCTATGGTCTAGTAAGACTATTTTTGTAAAGAGCACCAGGAGATAAATATTCCTCAAGGGCCATACACTATGGACTGTTGCTCTTGAATCCTTACAAGCTGTGTGCCCTCTTCTATTCCACCCCAATTACATTGCGACACAGTGCCACAAGACTCCTCCCCCCCCCCCCCCCCCCCCCCCCCCCCCCCCCGGGATCTTACTGTGCTCTCCCTGTCTTAGCAACATGTGGAGTTATAGGGGAGAAAAAAGAGGAAGCAGGTGGCAGTCTTGTGCTTTCATGACTAACATAGACTATAAAGCAGGGGTGGGCAAACTACGGCCCGTGGGACCGTCCTGCCCGAGCTCCTGGCCCGGGAGGCTACCCTCGGCCCCTCCCCGCTGTTCCCCCTCGCCCGCAGCCTCAGCTCGCTTGCTCCGCCGCCGGCGCAATGCTCTGGGCGGCGGGGCTGGGAGCTCCTGGGGCAGTGCAGCTGCAGAGCCCGGCCTGACCCGGTCTCTGTGCTGCGCAGTGCGTGGCTGGCTCCAGCGCCGCCAGCCACCGGTGCTCCAAGCAGCGCAGTAAGGGGGCAGGGAGGGTTGGATAGAGGGCAGGGGAGTTCGGGGTGGTGGGCAGGGGGCAGGGGTGTGGATGGTGGTCAGGGTTGAATGGGGGCAGGGGTCCCGGGGGGGCAGTCAGGAAGAAAGGGGGGTTGGATGGGGCGGCAGGGGGCAGGCAGGGGCAGGGGTTCCGGGGGCAGTCAGGGTACAGGGAGAAGGGGTGGTTGGATGGGGCAGGGGTCCCGGGGGGGCCGTCAGGAATGAGAGGGGTTGGATGGGGCGGTGAGGGTCCGGGGGCAATCAGGGGACAGGGAGCAGGGGTGTGTGGATGGGGCAGGGGTCCCAGAGGGGCTGTCAGGGAATGAGGGGGTTGGATGGGGCAGGAGTCCGGGGGGGCAGATAGTAGGTGGGGGCCGGCCTACGACACCCTCCCCTAACCAGCCCTCCATACAATTTACGAAACCCGATGAGGCCCTCAGGCCAAAAAGTTTGCCCGCCCCTGCTATAAAGTCTCATTGGTAGTTGAGAAAATAATTACCATTAGTTGTGTGGGGAAACAGTTGCAGCCAGTTACACCTGAAGATGCATTTCCTACTGCACTATTTGTAGAGCTGAGTGCACTTACTTTCCAATCTCTTTGCCTAGGATGAGGTGCTAGTAGAGAACTGCTCTGAGAGTCCACCCAGAAGGGTGGCTTTGATTGGATCACAAAGGGATTCTTGCTGAGGGCTGTTGAACCTTGCTGGAAAAATTGTGATAGTGCCCACACTGGCAACCCCATTTTGTTGTGCTCTCTAACATTACCAGATGCTCAGCAAGGAAGAGAATCAGTGTAATTTGTTTTATGCTTGTGTTATAGGTGGTGTGACTCTGAAACTGCTGTTTTTAAACTAATGAAGGTTAGCTTAAATGTCACATTTTCCCTAAATCTACGTTGTTTGAATCATAGTCGAACAAAGCTGTTTGGTTTGGTTTTGTAAAGGGATTCTGGTTGAAAACCATATCTAAAATGAAGGAAGGGGGTAATTACTTATCTGTGTTGCTAAGAATACCTGGAAAAATCTGACAAACTGAATTGACTTTTCAGCACTGATGCTGTTTACTGTCTGCATTTCTCTCAGTTTGGGTAATGAAAATAGACCAATCAGTTAACTTTAATTTGCAGTTAGTTTCATTTAACTTTATAGTCCTCATGCATTAGCACAATGCTGCAGTGTGTGGCTTGCAAGCACTACAGGGGAATATAATAGAATAAACCCATATTCATTCAAATTATTAATAAATTCATGAACATATTTTATATAACATAAGTCATATATTTTTTTATTTTTTGTAAAAACAAGACCTAAATCTTGGACATACTACTGTGAGGAAGTTTACTACACTAAGTTGGAACCACTCACTGTTATTTCTGTTGTGCTCTGTGAATGCATCCGCTCATGTGTTACTACTAAACAATCAGACATGTTGTGTCACAATGGTCTTGTCCTACAAGACTTGAAGTTGTAGGAGACTTCTGTTATATTGATCATTTCGTTTCTAGGAATGAAGATCATTGAGAGTCTTTTTTGCATGTTTGTGGGTAGGTGGAAGGGGTTGAGTATTGCTTCAAAGTCCTTTGCTCAGTAGGGATGGCCTTAAGCATGTGCGATAAGTAAGCATGTGCTTAAATGTATTGCTGAATTGGGACCTCTCAGATTTTTCCTTGTGTTATTAACTAAGTAGTTCTTAAACTAGTTTTAATGCTGATTTCTCATTTGTGATTTAAGCTGGACTTTTTTCTCTCTCTCACATTCTTCCCACTGGGAAGACAAGGAGACTCTGTCAGGGAATGTGTCTTTACAGCTAGCAGGATCCCGTGGCCACTAGTGTCAGAACCTGGGTCTACAGACTCAAGTTTGCGGGGCTCATGCTACTTTTTAAAAAATTGCTGTGGAGATGCTCGGGCTGGAACTCCGGCTCTGAAGCCTAGTCCGAACATCTACACAGCTATTTTTAACTCCGTAGCATGAGCCTTGAGACCCACTGCTGCAGGATCCTGCTTGCTATGTAGATATATCCTGGGGGGCCAGCCAGTACCAAAGGTACCGATTTTCAAGTATCTAGATTCAACACTATAGGATAATGGTGAACTCAGCAATTAACTTACATGTAGAACTGGAAAGGCATGGACTAAATGGAGAGAAATGAGTGGAGTGATCTGAGATAGAAGGATGCCTATCAAACTGAAAAGGTCAGATCTACAAGACAGTAATTAGGCCTGCACTTTTGTATGGCTCTGAATGCTGGCACTGAGGAAGCGACAGGAACAGATCTTGAACACCGTGGAAATTAAAATGTTAACATGCATGGATCATGTTCAGAACAAATGAATTAAGGGAAGTGTAAAAGTGGTACTAATTATAGAAAAGATGAGGAATCCAGGCTTAGATAGTTTGGACATGTATATAAAAGATCTGAAGAATGTATAGGAAGCAGGATATTAAATTTAAGAAGTGGAAGGTAAGAGAAGGTTTGGAAACCCAGCTGTGGAGATTCTGAAGAACTGTTTCAAGACAGACTGTAATGGAGAAGAACTCAAAGAGCTGACCCCATATGAATGGGACTAAGGCTAGAAGAAGAGATTATTCCCACTAGGAAATATTTTAAAGTGGGAGGAGGAGAAACGTTTGTTATCTGCTCCACCTCTCCCCCTCACCCGTCCTTATCTTTGCCAGTTTGCAGAGGCATAGTGAGTACGTGTGCCAATCTGATCTGAAAAATGGAGCGAGTCCATGTCCCAAATTGGGGCTGAAATATTCTTGCTTCCTTTTTTGGAAGGCTGCTGGTTATAATGCTATAAAGCAGAAGCCTTACTTAAACCTGTAAACGTTCTCTCTAATGTGGAAAACTATTTTGTGCATGCTGGTAAAATCCTTTGTTTTCTAAAGTAACCGAAGACATAATTTGTAAACTTCTAGCCATCAGATTATGTGGATATTCTTTTTTGCTAAAATGTCTTTTTACAATTACACTAAACCAGCCTAGGGTTTGGAGCAGCCAATAGTCATTGTCCTATTCTTGGAGAGAGCTTCTCTTCATGCACTTCAGAGGTACCAGGCCAGATTCTGATCTCAGTAACACTGACTGAAATCAATGGATTTACTTTAGGTTTACACTGGTGTAACTGAGATCAAAATCTGGCTTTGTGGTGAATAAATTTGGAACAAATAAAGTGTATTAAGTGGCCATTGCTGCTCAGGGAAGCTCTTTCATTTTGTTTTACCCAATCAAATAATTTTGGTTGCAGACCAATACAGCACGTGCATTCAGTCTGTCTCCTCCTTTCCCATCCTATCCCCTGGCCTCTCTTCTCCCGCTGACAGTATGGTTCTTTGCATCACTGTATGTTTCTGGTTTTGTTATGGCCTATTAGTTATCCACTAACTCCAGTTGTTCCTGACGTGTCACATCTTTGTTACAGACCTAGATGCTGCTTGCTACCCTTCCACATTGGGCTGGGATGAGGAAGGTGGTATAATTTCATGGGAAGAGTTATATTTGATTTGAAATATAAAACTGATCATCCAGGGGCTGGTCACGCATATCCACACTTTCTAGGAAGTATGTTAAGTGCTTAGCTCTTACGTAGTGCTCTCCTTCTCCATAGCTCAGATGTGGGTGAGCATCATTGTTCTTCATCTTAGAGAGGAGGAAATTAAAACAGATTAAAATTTTCAGAATTGCCCAAGTCCCATTGACTTTCATTGAGAGTAAGGCACATCTGAAATGTTTATCCTAAGTAAAAGATCCCTAATGTTTACCCTAAATATCCAAGATCACATGACAAGATGGTGCCAGAGCCAAGAATGGAATCTAGGTCTCCCTTGCTGTGTCTTATGTCCTAGCCTCTGTGCCATGCCGCCTGTCTAAAACTAGTTAATGCCAAGAGTCAAGAATTCTTTGCCATGGTATCAAGAGTCTATAAGCAGAATTAATGTGATGAAATTAAAAAGGGGAAAATGCCAGGGGAAAAAACCCACCCTGATGATGAAGCCTATTAAAAACGATAGAATTGTCTCCCAGAGGAAGTGGTGGAAGCCATAGCACTGGGAAGACTTGACTGGAAAGAATACTAGAAAGTACACTGTGTGGCTCATGCCTGCATTGTTGAGAGAGGGAGAGGATGGAGTAGAAAGCCTAATAGGACTTGTTTGTCAGAGTGGGAATGCTTTCACATTTCTCAGAACATGACCGTAGTTAAATCCATCTATAGATTTGGGGCTGTCGCTTTTTTTTTCTTTTTTTTTTTTTCTGGAACTCATTCCAGCTGTCACCCGCTTGATTAGTAGGGCTTGCTGTGTTATATAAAGTACTTATTGAAATGTATAAATTGTGTGTGTTCTGTGGAAGCTCATTTTTAATCTCGGGAGTGTCCAAGCCTTTTTTCTGACTGTGCTGATCAATGCAGGCTGAGTCTGACCTTCCCCTTGTGAAAAAAGGGAATGACTTTTTAAAAACGTATCTCTCAGCCAGTGGAGTTATAATGGAGCAAATATGGAAGAGTGTGACCAAATGTAAATAAAATAGTTTAGGTTGAGAGAGTTTGGATCTGTGCTGCTATTCATTTAGAAATAGGTGACACTTCGTGTGAACATTTGTTGTTGCACTGACTATATTAGACTAGACTAACGAAATGTTAACTAGCAGCGCAAGTTATGGTAAAAGCCTTTGTTGCAGAAGGTTATATGAGACTGTGCTATAAACTGGTTGACAGAACAGGCTGAGCACGAACTTGCTGAGTGGGATGGGTTATGAAATAAAACCTGGAATCTCCCTTCTCTTTGGAAGGATCTGTTTTACAGATTTTTTTAAATACAGATTCCATGAGGCATAGAAAATCTGAGTGGCCACTGAGGAAATAGTGGGGATAAAGAGGCGGCTATTCCAACAGTCATCAAGTATGTACAAAACTCAGGAGTATTTAATCTTATTCTGTCTGTGCATCTATTCTGGCTCTTAGTAGAAGTTTTTGGGGAGTCAGGGAAAGGGGGAACCCTTCAGATTGATTGACAGTGTGACACAAGGAGATTAATAATCTATTCTGTGTCTTCCTTTTCACTCACATGACCATGTGAAAAAGTGCCGGCAGAGTTTGGAAGTCCATGGGATGTTTGTTTTGTTGGAAGATGTGAGGTCTCTTCCTCCCCAAGGGACTGCCCAGCCGTCAGCCTTGGACGCTTGTTTAATGTTGTGCATCCCTTTTTGTTTTCCAGTCCTGTGCTTTAATTATTAAGGAAATCTGCTCACTTTGGTCTAGACCGGAATTCTTTGTATCCAAGAATTTTTTTTGATATATGGTCTCTAAAAGTGACTCACTACCTGAAGTAAACAGTAATTAACGAGACTGCTAAGCCTGCTAGATGTTTTAGTGTATTAACATGAATTAATGCGATGTGAGAGAGAGACTTCTTTTAGAAGAGATGAGGAGAGTGTTTCACCAAATACCTGACTCTCAAGAACTGCAGCAACTGTTAACATTTATTTATTTAGTCTGTATGTGGGCATCTATCCCAGTACAAGGGTTCTATAAAGAAGCAAGTAGTCGTGTTGTTGGTCACAGTGGAGATTTCTACTACAGTAGAGCCTAGGGGCCCCGGGCAAGAATCAGGCATCACCGTGCGGGATACTGTACAGATAGGTAACAACAAAAGAGCTCTCCTAGCCCAGAGAATTTGTCATGTAGGCCTGACAGGACACCATTGATGAATGAAATAGAAAAATGGGAGGGCTTGGCGCACCAGGGCACGACAAGGTAGTAATAAAGCGAGTTCTTGCAGAAGAAGCAGTAGTCTCCACTCACCACCTGCCTTGGCATTGGCAGCTTACAGCATTCAGTCGACATCACGGCAGAGGTAAGTTATGGAGGGATCTGACTGGCTGAATGGCTCGGTAATGCGTTATAAAGTTTTTCACCTCCCATCATTGGTTCTAGCCCAGAATGTTTGTGACTGAAAAGAGGGCTCAGTGCCCCAAGATGTTCTCATTTGGAGAGGTACAGTGTGGATATTTAAGGGATTTTGCTGTACAGTTGGAAATGGAAACCAAGGTAAAAAGAGGTGATTGTTCCCAGTATAGGGAGCAGCAAGCAAGACAGGATAAAAGCCACCTCCAACAGGGGAGCAGAGAGAGTAAACGAAATCTTGAAGGAAAAGGGAGAGTGGCAGAGTGGTGCTGATAGGACTTTTACTTCTGCTGTACACCCTAGTAGAAGCAGAAGCCTGAGTGACTGTGACAGAGAACTTTTTCTTAATCGATTTTAAGCCCCAATAAGAGAGAATGTGAATAGGTTGTGCTACACTGAGTATCAGAACATAAGTGTCTTGCAGAGAGAGTTTTTAGACATTCAGAAGTCCAGACAGGATATGTCTATCTCTGTGTCAGGTATGGATAGTTGAAGCCTGTCAGCTTTGTCTTATATTTCTTTCAGTTATTCCTTAGGAAGTTAGCCCCGATGTTCTTGAATTGGAGTTTCATTTGTTTGTGTGCTCTGTCTCTCTCCCATTGTAAAGTTCTGATAGCTAATGAGTCAAGAAGATGCCAAGGGAGTGGGGTGGTTTTCATCTCATGTGTATAGCATGTACTGTGTGATCTGTGCTGGCTTAAGCCATAATTGTATGGTCAGGGAGACTCTTTGAAGTTTCCTATTATAATAATCTCCCAGTTTAAAAGAAAAGAAAAAAAGCCCAGTTTAGATTGTTCAGTAATCCCATTCTCACCAATCTCCAGGCTTGTGGAGTGTTATCCGTGAAGGTTTGAGGCATACCCCACGGAATAACTTCTCACAGACGGTACTTGCAAAAATGTATTATCAAAAAAACTAGTCTTCTAGACTTTAGCACTGTAAGTTGCAGTTGCTTTTAACGTTTTGATAGTGTCATCTGATGGTCTGAAAATAAACAAGTAACTTGGTATCTACACATAAAGAATCAGTTTTGACATCACTGTGGACTGGGGGTGAGAGCAGGACTTTTGTGGGGTACTGTAGCCTCACTCCAGTATCCTGATTCATGGACAGGCCCAAGCAAATCCCCTGCTAGGCCTCAGTCACATTCTAATTGGAGGTGAGACTACCTTGGATTTCCTGCCTTCCTGTTGAACAGTCCCCAGTGGGAGGCCTTTTCCTTCCTATCTGAGGTTATGGTACATCCCTCAGCATAAATTGCACTGCTTGCACCGTATATGGGGGGAGCAGCTCTTTCATGATACACAGCATCAGTAAGAAGTGGTTCTATCAGTCACCTCCAGCTGTTTGCTGTCTGTTTATTCCAGGTGTTTACCAGTCTGATGATGTAACTCACTTTGGAGTAACTCCAATCAGTGCAGCACCCTGATAAGGGAAGCTTAATGGGCTTGACAAGATCAAAGTATTTTCATGGTGAAATGATTATAGCTTAATTTTTTTGTTTCTTCCTTTTATTGTCCCTATTAAAGCAGGCCTGGAGCATTAAAATATGTATCAGCATTACACAAAAAGGAAGTATTAGGGTAGCCGTGTTAGTCACACAAAAACAACAAGGAGTCCGATTGGCTTCAGATATGCTTTTTCTAAATCTCTCAGTTGTTTTTTGACCTTTCAGCATTTTATATTTTTTCTTATGTGAAGCAATATGATTTGACTTCTTGATCTGCTACATAAATATACTTCCCAATAGCAAGTATTTGGCTAAGAAAGTAGGCTTAATTATGTGTATAGATATCTTTGAATTTAACCAGTCCAAATAATTATAGTAAACTCTGTTAATACTACAGACGCTGAGCATGTATGTATCTATCTTGCTGACTTGCACCAACATGCTGATGTTACTGAATTTTTGTCTGTTGTTGAATAATAACTTTTTTACCTCCACATACCCTAAGCAGACCTAACTTGATGAAGTCTGGATTTTAGCCATTCGCCGATGTAATAAGTCACTGCACATTCACTCCACTCGTATGTATTATCCCCTCTACACAGAGTTTGAAACCTCCTTTCCACTAGTGTTGGTTCACTTTGTAAATAGCTCCCAGCTTGTTTCAAAATCATGTTTCTAAAAGTTTGGAGTGATTCCCAAATTACTATTCCCCACTTGCATCTGAGAAACTCCAGCTGGCTGTAGTAGTAATGGTCAATCCATGATCATTACTGAGCAGGAAAGGAGACCCGAACAAAAGATTTCCTGGAGCTTCCTGCATCACAAAAGGGAGCCAGGGAGGATGTGAGAACTGGTATTTTCTTGGAAATGTAGAACAGTTTTCTTCAGATCAAGGGCATTACACTCCCCGTCCTTGTCTTGGGCATCACACAGCTGGAGCTCGACTCCAAGGCCTGGTCTACCCTAGAAAGGGTTTGCCAGTATAGTTCATACTAGTTCCTCAACCAAAATAAGCAATACTGTCAGAAGGACTTTTTTGCTGTATAACTGCATCTATACTAGGGCTTTTTGCTGGTATAAAAATGTCATGAAGAATCACACCCCTTACTGACATTATTGTACTGGCAAAAGTTTGTGGTACAGTAACTCCTCGCTTAACATTGTAGTTATGTTCCTGAAAAATGCGACTTTAAGCGAAATGATGTTAAGCAAATCCAATTTCCCCATAAGAATTAATGTAAATGGGGGGGTTAGGTTCCAGGGAAATTTTTTTCACCAGACAAAAAACTATATATTATATAGATATACACACAGTATACGTTTTAAAAAAACAATTTAATACTGTTCACAGCTATGATGATTGTGAAGCTTGGTTGAGGTGGTGTAGTTAGACGGTGGAAGAGGGAGGGAAATTTCCCAGGGAATGCCTTGCTGCTGAATGATGAACTAGCACTCGGCTGAGCCCTCAAGGGTTAACGCATTGTTATTAACGTAACCTCTCATCAAGGCAGCACGAACAGGAGGGAGGGGAGGCAGCATAGCAGACAGAGACAGACACACACCTTGTGTGTGGGAGAGAGAGAGAGATGCACACTGCCCCTTTAAGTAAGCTGACCCACTCTTAAGTGCATTGTCTTTTTAAGTGAATCAGGAAGTTGAGACAGCAGCTGCTGCCCCAAGCTCTCTCTGTCTCTCTCCGTCCGTGTCCCCTCCCTGCTCTATATGGAGAAGGGGTAAGCGGGGTGCAGGAGCAGGGGGGAGGGGGACACCCTGACATTAGCCCTCCTCTTCCCTCTCTGCACAGCAAGCAGGAGTCTCTGGGAGCAGCTCCAAGGCAGAGAGCAGGAGCAGCACATGACAGTGGTGGGAGGGACAGCTGAACTGCCTTGATAGCCTGCTGGGCAGCTGCAGCACAGGGAACTTAGGGGAGCGGGGAGCTGATAGGGGGGCTGCCGGTCCACCCTGGTGCCAAGCCCCCACCAGCTAGCTGCAACGGGCTGCTCTTCCTGCAAGCAGGGGACAAAGCAGGCGGCTGCCAAACGACGTTAGAAGGGAGCATTACACAACTTTAAACGAGCATGTTCCCTAATTGATCAGCAACTAAACAACGTTAACCGGGATGACTTTAAGTGAGGAGTTACCGTATACTCCTGGCCTGAGATGCCCCCCTCCAAGCTGCTGCCATGTGAACCCCAGAAAGAAAGGCTTAGAACTTATTTGTGGCAGCAGAGGTGGGGTTGGGTGTATGCTGAACTAATCCATTCTACAATAGTTAGGAGAAATTTGCAGCAGCAGCAGCTTGAAGGTTCTCTGCTGTGCTTGGACTAGCTTGAAATTTTGGGTTGCTCTTTCTATTGAATACAAGCAGTATAATGTGCCACTTCGTACAGGAGGCCTTGAAACTCCGTTTTCATCGTGAAGACCAACTGTCAGGAATTGTTCCCTTGAGACAGCTGAAGGCGTCACAGACACCTACAAATGTGCAAAGAGTGAAAGAAAAATGGTCCCATCTCTGCTTTGTGCATGTTACCAGCTGCTGTCGGGGGAAACACAGCCTTGTACTCTGAACTCGTTAGGTAAAATAATGAAGAGGGAAGGTAGTTTATAATTTTTTTTAAAGTAGAAGTATTTGTAATGGTAACGTCTGTATATTGTGCCCCATAATCATTGTCCTGTGTGTCTTAGAATGATTTGGAATCTTTGATGATTTTTATTTATTAGAAAAAATTAGCAGATTTACCTTTGTTCTTTAAAAATAAATAAATAAATCTGACATCCAGTAGGTATTTGAGCCAAGACAAACACCTGTGAGGGATGGTCTAGATAATAATTTGTCCTGCAATGAGTGCAGGGGACTGGACTAGATGACCTCTCAAGGTCCCTTCCAGTCCTATGATTCTATGACTTGCAAAGCAGCAGGCAGGCTACGTGAATAGAAATTTATTGAGAGGGAGAAAAGATGTCTTCTCTCTTCACCAAGGCAGGGAAAATGCATGTTACAGAAAAGAATGTGGGGACCCTATAGCACAAAGCTTTGGAATGAGAGTGCTCCGTATGCTCCATAAGATTTGTATTAAGGTAATGACCATTTTTGCCCTCTGCCATGTACATGAGGACCACAGATGTCAAGAAATGAAATAAACGAGAAACTCATAATGGGTGCAAAAAACAGATGGCTTTTATCAGCAAGATTGAACCTATTTTTTCCTTTTTTCTTTTTTCTCTTCTCCTCCAGAAGCCCTTCAGAGGCCAGTAGTATCTGATTTTGAGCCCCAGGGTCTGAGTGAAGCAGCCCGTTGGAACTCCAAGGAAAACCTCTTGTCTGGTCCTAGTGAAAATGACCCCAATCTTTTTGTTGCACTATATGATTTTGTGGCGAGTGGGGACAACACTCTCAGCATAACTAAAGGTAAGAGATCTCCAGGGGGTGCTTTAGAGCATCTGTGACAAGGAACAAGAAAATGAAGTCAGTCAGGAATATTTGAGTTCATAATCCCTATGAAACACATCAGTGTAATCATTGTAGTGGAAATTGTCCTAAAACAAATGAAGACACAAGGAAAGAGCCTTTTAAATGGGATAGTCTGCTTAAAGTGTGCATTGGGGGAAGAAAATTGTATACTAAAATTAAGCCCTTCAGTGGAAGCAAGGATTTAAAGCTGGATTAAACCTTAACTGTACTTTTAAAGTACTTTTTAGAGTATGGTCTGTAGCTTTATAACTGTTTCATTAAAATGCAGCTCTTCTCTGAAAAGTGACTATATAAAAATATCCCCTCCTTACTCAGAGGTTCTATGCCATATGTGTACTTGAAACCACATCTGATTGCCTTGCTAATCAATAAGTTTTTACTCCTTTTTCTCCCACCTGTTAGCCCTGCAGAGCCAATGTAGCTCAGGTAGAGTTTGCTGGATTCTATTCCAGTTCATGCATTAGCAAGAGAGTTGTTAACTTTAGGCCTTTAAGTCTACCAAGGCATTTAAGCACGTATGTAACTTTAAACATGTGAGTAGTCCCATTGGCTTTGACGGATATACTGGTGTTTAAAGGCACGCATATGCCTAAGTTCTCTGCTGAATCAGTGCATATATTCGGATTGCAGAACTTTGGATGGTGATGTGTGAGCCAGAAGGAACTTAGCTTTTCTCTCAGATCCCAGGTTTGTCATGTCTAATTATATTTTGCTTTTATGTGAAGGTGAAAAGCTCCGTGTCTTGGGCTACAATCATAACGGGGAATGGTGTGAGGCCCAAACGAAGAATGGGCAGGGCTGGGTACCAAGTAACTACATCACCCCAGTGAATAGTTTGGAGAAACATTCCTGGTACCATGGACCAGTGTCACGCAATGCCGCCGAGTACCTGCTGAGCAGCGGAATCAATGGCAGCTTTCTGGTGCGGGAGAGTGAGAGCAGCCCAGGACAGAGGTCTATATCATTGAGATACGAGGGAAGGGTGTACCACTACAGGATAAACACTGCATCTGATGGAAAGGTAGGAGTTAAACCTCGCAAACGGCAAAGGAAAAACCATTCTGGTCCACTTCAACTGCTTGCTGTAGCAAGGGCCCAGTACAGCTCCCACTGAAGTCAACTGAGGGTTTGCCATTGACTTCAGCAGGAGTAGAATCAGGTCCTACATACTGACCTACAACGTCTAAACAAAGAGCACTTCAGATGATATAACCATTTGTCAGCAGAGTTTTTGGAAAATGTGTCTCCTTTTAACAAGCCCCTAATAGGTGTTAGTATGTCTCAATTGTGAAAACCTTGGGCCAGATTAATCCTGATGTAACTCCATTAATGTCTTTAGTGGAGTTGTACCAGGAATGAATTTTGCCCCGTAGGTTCAAGTAGCATAATTTGGGCTTAAAAGGACACTGTCAAGTTAAGTCATGTCTTTTAAAAATAGTCTCTTTATCTATGTTACTAACAACACTTCAGGTTATTGGAACCAAAATAATTGAAAAGCTATCATGTTCTATCATTACAGAAACGGAGGGAGGGGAGGCAATATCTTTTATTGGACCAGCTTCTGTTGGCGAGAGAGACAAGATTTCAAGCTTACCCTGAGCTCTTCTTTGGGTCTGGAAGTCCCAGTTAAATGACACTTTTAAACAAACTGGGACTCCCAGACCTGAAGAAGAGCTCTTTGTAAGTTCAAAAGCTTGTCTCTCTCACCAACAAAATTTGTTCTCATAATCCACCATGTCTTTCTAATATTCCGGGTTCAATACAGCTACAACAACACTTGATGTGCTATCGTTGTTTATTGCTTTTTGCCTTCTGTTCTTCATTTCATCTTGGATAATGAAAGGAAGGTTTAGCACTGTAGTTTCACTTTTTGTATATGGCCAGTTTCTCGTCTCATTCACTTTCAGGTTCTTGTGCACTAGCAAGTGCTACTGTAATCAGCTTGTGAATGCTGCAGAGAAATGTTTGTTTTAAAGTGTTATTTTCCTTAGGTTTTTGTTTGAATTTCGTCAAAACATTTCTACTGGCACTGGGTTTTGGAAAATATTGTTTTTAATTAATCTAAATTTTAGGCCCTGTTGGATCATGCAGTGTTTCTTTAAATCCAGTCTACATGGGATGTTGCAGTATGGCTCGCGGGGCATGGCTATTGCTGTTCTCCATGAGGCCCTTTCTACCAACATCTAGTAGTTTAAAGATCCCTTGCCATTTAAAAATACATACATTTAAAAAAATCAGCAACAAGGGGTTCCATGGTCCTGGTCCAGGCCAGCTTTCCTTTGCCCAGTAAGGGCCTGTTCCCGTTGGCTTCAGTGGCAAAACTCTCTTTGATTTCACTGGTGCAGGGTCAGGTCAGTAAAACACACTCTAGTTTCTGCAGTGCTGAGTACTTAATGGCTTCTCTATTTGTCTAACTCATCACTGTGTAAAACCATTTTAAGACACTTCAAATATGAAAGAAGCTTATAGAAAAGCAAATGTTCTGTAATGAAAATGCTTCTCAGCTGCTTTAATGAAAAGCTTTGTAATTAGGGTCATGTTGTAAGGTTTGTCACGGCAATGTATAGGTACTGTGGTCTTTTCCCTTTTCCCCTGCTCTTCTCTCATTCAGGATGCAGCCAAGCTCCGCATGGTTGAAATTAGCAAAGTGAAATGGTCTGTGCTATGTACTTAGAGTTTATCTATATAACACTTAGTTTGTGGCAAGCTGGGGTTTCAGTCTGTCTCAGACTAGCCTGCCGCCCACTGTGTCCATGTGGACCCTTGCTGCCACGCACTAAAAGTTCTGTAGCGCTCTTTGATCTACCACGCTTTGAAATGGGAATAGATTAAAGAGTACTAGGGAACTTTTAATGCACGGCAGGCTCATGCCAGGTAGATTTATGTCCCAACTTGCCACGAACTAAGGGTGTGTCTACACTGCATTGTAAGCCTGGGTCTGTGGAACCCAGGCTTATAAACTCAGTGTTTCCAAACCCACACTTGAGCGTCCACACTGCATTGTAAACCTGGGTTACAGTTGTTGGACCTGGGTGTCTCAGCCCTGCTAATGTGTCCATACTGCACTTCTCATACCTTCTGACTCAGGTCTGCGGCTTGAATTGTGTCCACACTGCAAAATGACGGGGCTTGGACCAGAATCACAGAGGGACTCGGGCTTTGCCCCTTCCCCCCTTCCATAGTGTCCTAGAATCTGGGTCCTTCGTGCTCATGTTCGGACAGAAGTGGGGCTTGGGCTCCAACCTGAGTCTGAGCCTGTAGTTAGAGTGCAGTATAGACATACCCTAAGTGTTCATATAGACAAGCCCGCTTAAAGGATGGTCGGATATATTCTCCTTTCTCTGTGTCTAGAAGTTTGATGTTGCTTCTTTCCAAATTGGTATTGGGGATGTGTGTTGCTTGCTTATGAAGAGCCGGATGTTGCATATGTTGCAAATGAGCATAGCTCCATGACCAATTCGCTGCAAGATGCCATGCCACATGATCCCCATGGTAGCATTTGAAGGGTTTGGTACTTGGAAGCTTGCATCTTGGCAGTGCTATTTATCCCAGGAAACAGTCAAGCAGAGCTCAGGTAATCAGCTCAGATCTATACTAAGCAGGTTAATGGTTTCTTTTCCCCAGAGTTGTTCTAATCGACATTGTTGAGAATAGGCACAGACAAGCAGAATTCATTAAAACAAACCTGTAGCTGACAGTTACATGAAATCCAAAAGCTATGGCGGGGGAGGGGAGAAGGTAATGTGGTCTCTACCAGGGACAGAGCTAATGTCCAAGTCCTTACCAAGTGAACTGGCCAGGCCGGACGCTTGTATTCTGAACTGCTGGGTATCAAATTGTGTTAACCACTCTGCAGTAAATCATCTCTCTCCAAAAGGCAAAGCAAATGGCAAAGCCCTTCCCCATAGCTCTCTGGGTATCTGGGGCCTTCTCAGCTTGCTGTATCATTAGTCAGCCCAGCTGAGGAATTTAATACTGCAAGCGCTACAGTTAGGATGAATGGTGGTGGTGGGATCATATCCTGTGACTGAGTGAACACAGTGTCAGGAGAAGGCGGTATTACAAAAATGTGTGGAACAACTGCTGCTTGGCATAAAAATGTGCCTTGCATAGCACAGCTTTTATTCAGCATTTTTCCAAAGGAAAATTGAAGGGTATAGGAAAGGTCAGATAGAGATGACTACTTTTTAATTTTAGCACCATTTAAATCAAACCCACTGGGGTTCAACAGCTTAGAAAATAAGATCTTCAAGAAGTTTTCTCTTTAGTTCCCACTTCACTGGCTCATCTTCACCCAGACCACATTTGCCTTACTTTAAGGAAGGTATTAAAAATGTTCCTTCTTGGCTGGTTGGCACAGGGCAGCCAGGTTCAGGGTAAGCCACTTCTGTGCTCCAGAGAGTTTGATTTTCCTGAGTTTGGTTGCACTTGAGGCCAACTCCTCCTGTTCAGTAACCAAATCAAACAGCATTGTCGAGCTGGCTTTAAAATCTTGTCATTCTCAGCATATAGGGTCACAGGACTGTGTATCTTATATGGTTCTCTCTGTTTCCTCTTGGACTTCCAGTGAGTGACCTTGATGGAAACCCGTCACTGAAACCCTGATGCTTTTATCATGGCTACCTGTGCACTTTTCGTTTTGTGCTGATGTTTATATATTTTAATTTTGTTTTTGCAGTTGTGGATGATGAAATCTGTTGAGGTTAGCCCTGGAATCCAATGAGACTTTCATGGGAGTGGGTGAATGTTAAAAAGCCATAGCAGAGAAGGGAATGCAGCTTGGTGGGCAGCTAATCTGTGCAGGCAGAACAGACAGCAGACCTGAAAGCAGGGCCAGCATCACGGTTTTTCTGAGGATATACAAGTATTGCCTGGGCAGCGTATCAGCAGTGCAGCCAGTAAACAATTTATATGAACATTCCATGTGACCCCACACATTGCAGATGCCTAAAATCCATTATGTCTATACAAGGACCTCTGTCAGCAGCAACAGAGGGTCCCTGGTGCAATTTCTTTGACAAACAGGTGGGGTGAATAATTGGGGAAAGAGGTCTGAGGAAGAGAGAGGTAGCAGTGAATATTTGGTCAAATGTTTGTGGCTTATTGCATAGCCATTCATAGCTGCTGTTTGTTTCATTTTCTTCTGATGCATGCCACAAATTCCAGATGTAGATTTGAACACATCAGCATAATTCTGGTTTCTATTAGGCGTTCAGGATTGAATTTAGGATTTGAGCATCAAGAGGATAGAAAAGCCCTGTCTACAGAAAAGTTGTACAGTGAAGTTTTTATTTTGGATCCATTCATGAATAGTAAATTTTGTGCATGCAAAAATGTGAGGAAGTGTGGTCTTGGGGTCTGAGCTGAGGACAGAGGAATCCAAAGATCTATTTCCTGCTTTGCTGTGGACTCTGTGTGACCTTTGGGAAGTCATTTTAACTTCCGTGTCTCACTTTCCTCATCTGGATTTAAAGAAACACTGTACCATCCAATTTGGCCTAAGATTTAGATTAATTAAAAACAATATTTTCCAAAACCCAATGCCAGTAGAAATGTAAAATGGGCATATAATCTGCCACACAGGAATATTGTGAAGTTCAATTCCTATATAGAAAGTGCTTCGAGACTGTAAAATGAAAACCAACATTATAAGACCAAGAGCACAGTTTTTTAATGCAAAGGACTATCAGCACACTGTATGCCAGAGGGATCTTGAACTATAGTCTAATTACATTCTTTGTTGCACCCATCAATGTGGTGTCTGAACGGTTAGTATCAGAGGAGAAGTTGCTTTCATACAGATACTGTCTGCTTAAAACATTGGTTGTAGTAGCTTGGAATCGTTGATAAAGGAGTCCTAGTCCCATTAGGCTGCTCCACTAACAGCTGGCTGTTTCTTGCTATGCTGCATTGCATCATTTATGTTGGTTCATTTTTCTGTGTGTGCGCTAAAAGTGCTTTCACCTCTTCTATTATGAAGGTTTTTTTACACTTCACTGAAGAATGTTATCTTGACTTTTGTAGGGGGTTAGAAAATGTCCCCTTTTGAGCCAACTCTACCTTCTATAGATACAGACTTTCTGCATGAGCCTTACTAATGGCGAAGGCAGCTAAAGAAAAGGAAGAAGGAACTGTAGATCTCCACAGTTCATTGTGCAAAACTCCCCAGCTCAGAATGTCTATACGAGTCCATTAGTCATTGTGTTATCCCCTGAACGGTTAATTTTGTGGCTTCTATCAAGTGGTTTTATAGAAAGACTAGCAGTTGGGCATGCACGTATGCCTCTCTTCCAATAGCTCAAAGGATATTTTCCTCAGAAGAAATGCCATTTTAGACAAGGATTATGGCCCCATATCAGTGGAGGAGGGTGTCCCTACAGCACAATTATCTTCTAGGCACCAAATTTTGCATAGATGTTACATTTCCCACAAACTTTACAGAGGACAAGACTCCCGTAATTCTTGTTTAGCCTGAAAGATAATAGACACAAAGGGCTGCAACAGCATAACGTATTTGTGACTCATGCTGCGGTACAGAGACAGACAGAGAACATGGGCCCATCACTGCAGATTACACATTTCAGTTTTGCCCTCTGGGTTATGCTGTGTCTGGTTGAGCTTTTACCATTTTTACATTGTTTCAGATAAGTCCCTGGAGCACTGGAAGGTTCTGCCCATTGTGACTAACCTTAAGGGTTACTATATGTATTTAACCATTTGGCTGACCTGTTTGTGTATTTCATGAGATTGGGGGGGGGGATGCTGGGAGAAAAGTTTTCTTGCACCATAAGGCTTCCTTGTTTTATGCAACTGCTGTCTGGTTTCCCTTCTCCTTATTCCCAATCTCTTCCCTCTCACCTTCTCTAACTCATTCAGAGAGATATTCTGTCATCTCCAGTCCCCAGCCTTCCCCCTGCTTGGGTGCATTGAACCAAACACAAATCCAGAAAGCCAGAGCCTGCACAGTGGGATTAGCAGGGTTTAAACTAGGGACTACGCTAGGCCTCACTTTCCCCATCTGATTCCCTTCAGCTTCTACTGCTCTTCCTCCTGCTAGGCTGGTGATGTTCTTCTTTGAATTGGCTCCATGGCAAGGCTCCGTCCTTCAGTTGAAAAGAGGAACTCTGCCACCTTCAGCATGCTGCTTCCAGCGCAGACCAATATGCTGGTGGAGTGAAACGTTCCCCTTCTCTACTTTGGGGATTATCGGCATCCTTTCCCCATGTTACCCGCTTCCATGAGCCCAAGGAAGTAGAGAGTTGGGTTGGAATTTGAACAGTGGGAATGCAGTGTGTTACTCTGGAGTCACTTGTCCAGCATTTTTAAGGGATTTTTAGTTTCAAAATGTATCAAGCTTGCTAAATGTGTAAGAGACACAGAGAAAGGCATGTGCAGCATACTGTTAGGGTGTTCCACAGGAGGCTCACGTTCAGTGGCAATGGTCTTACATCTGTGTAGCATCTCTCATCCAGAGTGTGTTGTTGCTCTGTAGCCATCACTGGAGTGGAACAGCCCGGCTGTTTAATGCCACACAGCAGCACTACACAATCTTGTAGCACAAGAGTGAAGAGGAATATGGTGTTCTACTGAAACTTCAAAGGGAATTTAGGAAGGTAGAAATTTGGTCAGGACATTGGGGCTAACAATCCCACTTTTCAGAAAAGTGAATGGGATCTTAAATGACCACAAGTGGCCAGGGCCTCCTTTGAAAGAGAGCACTTCCACCAGCAGCAGGGTGATCCACAACACTATTTGAGGCCACTGGATCCATAGTGACTCAGAGGAAAGATTATTGCCTGCTCAGTCATCTACACCAGAGGTTTTCCCATCCGAGTGTTGGTCATTCTCAGCTCTGCTTAGCTTGTGAGATCTAACCAGATGGCAGCTTGAGGTGATAAGCAACAGTAAAACAAAAACAAAATATAATATCAGGAAAGCAAAATATAATGTGTGTGCATGTTAAAGCAATTTTATCAATACCCTGTTTGTGTTGTGTGAATGAACCCTCTCTCTCTCGTGGTTGCTTTTCAGCTGTATGTCTCCTCAGAGAGCCGCTTCAACACTTTGGCAGAGTTGGTCCATCACCATTCGACTGTAGCAGATGGGCTCATCACCACTCTACACTACCCAGCACCCAAGCGCAACAAGCCTACTATCTACGGAGTGTCTCCAAACTATGACAAGTGGGAGATTGAGAGAACCGACATCACCATGAAGCACAAACTTGGAGGGGGCCAGTATGGAGAGGTGTATGAAGGAGTCTGGAAGAAATATAACCTTACAGTGGCTGTGAAGACCTTAAAGGTAGGAATTAAAGCTTCTATTCAGAGCCTTCCAGTTGGAATGCAAGTTTTATGCTACCCCTTCTTAAGCCTGGTATTGGGTAGTGGTCTCTGTCTGTCTTCCTCCGTCAGGGTCAGATGATGCAAATGGTTGAAAATCCTTCCTTTGCTTACATCTGGTCTAGAACATCTGTGGCTGTTAGTTAACTGTATTTGTCAGCCTCTTCTAATTATTTTATGTTTATGAGAGAGTTGGACCATTTGTACTGTTAGAGCCCTACAGAACTGTGGATATCTACTTTATATCCACAGACCAAATTTTGTATCTGCACAGGGCTCTATGTATTGTTTTCCAAGGCTCCATCTACACAACAGTTACAACCAAGTCAGGGAAGCTGCTTACAATGTTGTCCCGACTTGTAATATAGGCAGGACCTTATTGTGTCCAATAACCAGGCTAAAGCCTTGGACATGTGTGTTTCTCACATTTTGGGGAAGGAGAGCTGCAAAGGTGAGCTTGTCACATAACTGACACAAATTGGTAAAGGTTACTGTGGGATGGGAAACAGGCAATGTAATTAGAGATCATGCTTCACTGGTACTTCAGATACCTTAATTGTTCTAGTCACATCATGTGCCTTCCCCAAAAGACGAGCTCCTTGTGCACCTAGAAAATAGGCATTTCAGTAGCTGTACACTGTTAAAAGATTTAGGATGAGGGGAAGGAACTTTCTCTGGATTAATTATCCACAACCAAAATAGATTAGACTCTTAGGCATGGTCTGCACTGGGGGTGATCGATCTAAGTTACGCAACTTCAGCTATGTGAATAACGTAGCTGAAGTCGATGTACTTAGATCAACTTACCGTGGTGTCTTCACTACTGTGAGTCGACTGCTGCCGCTCCCCCGTCGACTCTGCCTGCGCCACTCGCCGAGCTGGAGTACAGGAGTCAAGACGAGTCTAGACACGATAAATCAATCCCTGCTGGATCGATCGCTGCCCATCCGGCTGGTAGTGAAGACATACCCTTTGTGGCTTGGACTGAAAGTCAGAGAATCAGGTTCTGTTCCTGCCTCTGCTACTTAGTCTCTCTCTGTCTTGGTTTCCCATCTGTGAAATGGGGATAATACTTACCTAGCTCACAGAGGCATTGAGGTTTGATTTTTATAAACCAAAAAAAAGCACATTGAGATCCCATAGTGCCTTCCATCCACATAGCGTAAACTCTTACTATTAGGAATTCAAATGCGAGCTTCAGACTATGCCATCATTGCTGGAGTTGCAGTGTGGTGTGGTGGGGCGGAAACAATAACAAATGAAAGCTTTCATGTTGGAAATCATTACATGGAGAGGAATGTATATATGCTTTATGTCTGTGAATAAAAATGTGTCCTGGACCTGGGGAAAGTGATCTTTTCTTTTTTTTTTTAACCCCTTGAATTCTGGCTACCAGAGTGTTCCTGGGTTGTTATGGTTTCAGAAGGTGATTATTTGGGCAATTAGTTGTTTTTGAAGGTTCCTGTTATAAGTCACTGTTCCCCACTTGGTTTCATCCAAAGAAAAATAACACTTCACGTCCCCTTTCCTCTTTATATATGGAGAGAGTGACACCTAGTGTTAAAGTGTGATTCTATCTCATTTGCACAGGAGAATGCTGGGAAGAACTCTGCCTTGAACCCCATAGTGTTGCTAGAAAAGGGATTTGACAAGCAGAATGAAATATCCATTTAGAGGAATAATGAGAGACCAGTTGTTTTCCTGAAATACTGAGTTTATTGTAGCCATCTCCAATCTTGCTGATGTTGGGTTTTTGAGGGTTAAGGGGTGTTTCAAAGATGTTTTTTTCCCCTTACCTCAAATAATTTTGCATTCCTTTCTTGTTTGCTTTGATGAAAACCTCTAGCAGCAAAGGCATAGTGTGTTATCCTGTAAAATCTCCGTGTTTGTGCATCAGAAAAAGCTACCTTGATAAGGACCGTGACTGTTTCAAATATGCCAAGTAAATATTTTATGACTGAAAATGGTTCATAATGTAATCCAGAGCAGCATCCTCCCCTGGGAAATGTTTGAACACCCTAAAAGAGACTGAAGAAGCGCTCTAATCTGAAATTATGCACACTAAACCATACTTAAAAGCAAATTCATAATCCACCTTCCTTAAATCCATCAGTCTACTGTCTGACAGATGGGATTATGACTATCTTCAAAGTTTCAGGGAATATTTGAATACCTCACATTTATATTCCAACTCCACCAGGAATAGCCAAGTGTTCAGTTGCTTCTTTAGGGAAACCCAAAGCACTCATTTTATTGTCCGTTAAGAGAATATTTTCCAAAGCTCTCTTGCCTTTCCTTGTCTCCCTCCATGCCCCAGATCTGTATATTAGAAATAATAATGAAAAGAAAAACTAGGGGGAAAACATCCTTGGTTCTTCTGGTATCCTTAGTGCTTGATGAATTATTTCCCTTGCATCTCACTGCAGCCCGTTTGTTACCCAGTCGTCTTTAAACTGGTTAGAAGTAGCTCAGAGCCTGCTGAACCAAAGTAGTTTATACAGAGAGAAAACAAGGGCCCAAAGTGATGTGTTCTGTGCTTCTACCACATTTAATTGCATGGTGCTAGAGAATCTGTTAGTGCTTGTGCATTTTCCACTAGCATATTCCACTGGAAAATCAAGATATCCTTGCCAGAATGTCAGGTGTATTTGAGTATTTTAAGACCCCAAAAGAACAGAAGCCAGTGTTATTTGGGGTTGAAAGAATACTCACTAGTGAGCTGGCTATTCCAGTTTGGAATCAGTTTTAAAGCAATGAGAGGAATGTCATATCCTTTCACTAAACCTTCCTAGGTTTAGTTCTTACAGAGCAGCCTCTCAGGCAGTAACTGGACTGATGGTGAGCATTGCTTTTGATCAAAAAGGGTTCTGTTTATAATATGAGGTTATAGTTTTGATGCCACATGCTAACTAAAACAAGAAAATTCAGTGTTAAGACTGAGGCACCTTCTTTATTTCATGTACTTGGGTATAGTAATGTCACACACAGATCTGAGATAACAGAAACACAATGTTATTGGTGGAGGATAGCTCAGGGAATGGATTGGCAATTGGAGACAAAGCTTTCTAACCTCTAGGCCATTAGTTTGAATCCAACCTGCTGCTGATCGTGACCAAAAATTATTGCAATGTGAGGGCACTTTCATGTCCCATTGTAAAATGAGCTGATCATCTCAGTCCTTTTCATAGTGCAGAGATATCTAGTTTACATCTATCATGACTGACACGACGAAATCCTTGTTCTTTTTCTTAGCAGAGAGGCCGGTGATTTGAACTGGTCATGCAGCCTTAGCTACCCTGATACCCCTGGAGGTGGTTTCTTCAGGTCAAGTTTGAGATATATTACTGTGTTGTGCTAAGGAAGCACGTCATGCTGCTGACACTGCTGTACCTGATCTGTGATGTGATATAATTGGAAATTGAAATTGGATAAATCTGGTACTTTTCATGAGCACTAGATTATCAAACAAATAATTGTTACAGTAATTCTCTGTTTGTTTCCTTTCTGTTACCTCTTTCTTTGAAGGATAAGAGATTTAACACAAAGGAACAATTGCAATCTTCTGTACAGAATGATCCTGGTGGAGTTTACATATCAAACATTAGATAAACAAGTATTTAGGATCATTCTGAAACTCTGATTATTAACCCAATTTCCTTTGCCAAAGGAAATGGTTTAAATTTCTGTTCCCAAGAACCTCACAGCTGTGTAGTATTGACAGTGTCAGGAAACTACAGCTGCCAATCAAACAGTACCAATTCATAAAGGAACAGTAAATGATGGAGTGAAACTGTTTGAATAGAACTATCAGTGCTAACAACGAAATAAAGTACCAGCTAGGTCTACAGCAGCAGCCATACCCGTGTTATCAGCCTTACCAGCAGCAGCAAATCCCTTGCAATCCCTCCTTAAAACACTTCTTCTATGAAGCCTATCAGCATTAATCCACCAGTGAAAGAAACGTTGATATAGAAAGAATAGTTGTATTTAAAAATATATTTTTGAACCACTTAGAAATGACCTTTTGGCCTTCCAGTGCACATTTGTTTTGGAATATTTATTCCTTCAAATAAAGACAGTATCTTCCTTTGTTTTATATAATTGCGAGCAACTTAATGACACTCAACAAATAATACGCAGCAACATCTAGCCAGAACATTTACATCGCAGATTAGACTCTAAAAGCCAGGAACAAATTCATAAACCATAAAACCTGCACTCTTCAGTTGTGAAGCAACCACCATCAGTTGTCACAGACCCAATCAACAGAGACGACTCTTTGAGTCGTTGAAATGGTGGTCCATAATGGATGCAGGTAGCCTCAGGCATCTGCATGTGCAGCATTTTGCCTTTTGTTCTCATCTGTCTTCTTGCCTCATTCACCTCTTGTCACCCTAGTACTATTTCTTGTGGCATGAGCAAGTGCCCTCAGTCTTTTTCTAAAGATGTGAACTCTAAATGGGCTTCTCTAAGCAGATAATCTCCCTGCAGGAGAGGGCCTACCACAAAAGGGGAAATAGTTTTTTTGTGCCAAAAGAGGTGGTATAAGAATGACATTAGACCAGTTAAACAGAGGATCGTGCCCCACCCAGCAGCGTGATGCAGCTGCAGTAAGGAGCAGTAGTTTTGGGACAGTCACAGCTTACTCCCTTCAGTTTGCAGTGATTCTTCAGTCCACATGCTAAAATCTGTTTCCACCTTGTGCATATTATCCTTGCTGAAGCTTTTCTTTTTCTATTCAGGAGGACACCATGGAGGTAGAAGAGTTCTTAAAAGAAGCCGCAGTCATGAAAGAGATCAAGCATCCTAACTTGGTGCAATTATTAGGTAAGTGATAGAAATGCCAAGCAAAGGGATTTGAATTAAACCCTTGTGCAGTGATATGGATGTTAAGGAGCAGATAAGCTGCTTACTGTACCAAGGCTGCAAATACAGATGCTTATTCTCTCGCAAAATTCACAATTTGTAAAAGTAGTACTTGATTTTAATTATTTTTTCTTCCTTGCATTTAAGATGCAAGAGCCTAAAGCAGGAAATATAAAACAAACTGCTAACCAGTTTTTAGGAAACTGTCCTCCTTCACCCCTCCCTCTCCCTCCCATACACACACTTATAAATTGCCCAAAGGGCAGAATCTGCAGACATCAACATTCTAGAAGAAACTCAATGTGTTCAAAAATGTGTTCCACAGGGGTATGTACACGGGAACCTCCATTCTACATCATCACAGAGTTCATGACTTATGGGAATCTGTTGGATTATCTGCGCGAGTGTAACCGGCAGGAGGTGAATGCTGTGGTGCTACTGTACATGGCGACTCAGATCTCCTCAGCCATGGAGTACCTGGAGAAGAAAAACTTCATTCACAGGTAAGAATGACACTGAGTGCTCGCCCACTTCTCAAGCTCCAGAAAGCCCTTGTATTTCAGAGTGTCGCAATATGGGATCTAGGTGCATCACATCTTATAACTTACACTAACACCTCGATGTGTTGCATTCTGATATGGGACACTGCACTGTAGAAAACATTCTACAAGAGGCAGTCTCAAGACTGCCATGGTGGTCGTTCTTACCCACACATACTGTGAAGGTATCGCCATGGAAGGTGAGGTAGTTAAATTGGCCCATCTGTCATTTAAAGGTACAGAGATTCCTAAAAATCATGGCTCTTTGTGAAATAGATCATCTCTCATTCCTATTAAGCTAATGGTCAGCAGAATGACCTCTTCCCCAGAACTGTGGGCATTGCTATACTCATACTGGGGTTCCCAGCAAAGCCACCTTGCTGCCTTTTCATAGTGCTTTGATTTGTCCCTCTCCTTGTTTTCATCTGCTTTGGCGATTCTTTCCCATTATTGCATGAATTGCGTGTATCTCTGTATTAAGCATCTTTGCAGTCTTAAAGTCTGGAGATTTTGACCTTTAAGTGTGCTGCAATGATGGTTAGTGCTTTGCATTCTTTGTCTGAAGAAATGACCTCCTAGCAATGTAATGAGACAGCCTGGATGGAGGCTTGAGAGTCTTTGCTGTTTTATTTAATACAAGATCTTCTCCATGGCACAGTTGTGACCTTTCCCACCCAATTAGCTAGAATATGAAATCTGTACATATGACTTCATAGAGACGAATATGAGGATCATGTGTGAAATGCTAAAGGTTCCTTGTAAGACACACATTTCCTATGTTGCATGAGAGCTGGGTTCACATGCTCCTGTCAATCGAAGTTAACACCTATTTGCAGCATCAGAGTTTCGAGCTTTTTGCGCTGTTGTAAGATTGTAGTCCCCTCAACATGTAGCAAGTGAACTTTACAAAATGTTTTGCAGAATCCCGTTTGTTTGCATGCTCTTGCACTTCATTTCCCATTATTGCTGATGACCCAGATATCTTCAGAAAATAGAAGTTTTCTTCCTTATAATCTGCCACCCCTGCATCCTCCTGCCCAGTTATTTCAGAGGTGTTGTCACAATCCACATCCATGGATTCAGATGCTGGGCTGTGACCTCATTGAATGAATCAGGGAGGAGTAGGAATGGGGTTATAAAGAGGAGTTTTTATTTAGACAAACATGGTAGAAATCAGCGCTGATATGGTGATATTCAGACCACTGCCTGACAGCTTAATGAGCCTTTGGTAAAATGTACTATTTTTTTTTAAAGTTCTGAGTTCTGCAAGCGACTTTTTAAAGAGTAAGTATCAGAGAGGCAGATCTTGGTTAGATCTGAAGTAGACTCTTACTTTAGCTTTGTGGTGAAATCAGTTTCTAACATAATGCGACAAAATCTGGTAGGTTTTTACAAAATCTATTACTAGCAGAAATGCTTTCATGTACTTTCACCATTTTAAACACACAATGCACTTTGACCATATTAACATTATACATGACCTAGTGAGCTGCAGTCGGTGCATCCCTTACTCACTGGTATATAAATAGAAGGAAGATTTCAGTCAATTGTTGCCCACTGTTCAGAATCCTGCGTATGAGGCATGGGGAATTGTTCCATAATCAGATTTCCCTAGATTATGATTGTCCATGTTGACCACCTTTGACCATCCAGGTCATCAGGATACACTTTTTGTAGTCAGTGTCAAAGCCCCTGCCTGCCATCTAGGTGGTGATAGAATTGATGTACCTAGTGAGCATATTTTCAGAATAAAGGAGAGTGTTGTGTCCTGAGGAGTGCACTAGCTGTTTCACCAGCTTCATTCCAGGAAATACTATTACACCATGACACACAACTAACCTGTGGAACTCATTGCCACAAGATATTGAGGCCAAAAGCTTAACAGAATTAAAAGACGACTTCAGGGGTAATAAGAGCATACAGGTTTATTATAGTAAAGTTTTTAAAAGAGATTTGAAAGGTTGAAGGCTTGAACCAGTTGCTAACTTTTAAGAGGAAATTTTCCCTGTGGGCCAGTTATTCCTTAACTATTTATGCAGAGATTCTTGCACCTTTCTCTGAAGCAGCTAGTGCTGGCCACTGTCGGAGACCAGTACTGGACTGGATGGACCCACTGGTCTGATCCACTGTGGCAGTTCCTGTGTGTGCCCATTCACATCAGAATGAGATACTGTATTTCCAGTTGCTTGCATTTTGTACAGTTATTTTTCTGCTTTTTACAAATGGTATTATATACTTATGGTAAAATAAAACTTCTTTAGTACAGTATGAGAAAGCACTGCATTGTGTTGTATATTATGTGAGTTGGTATGTTTGGAAAAAATAGTTTGTGTGGTTGAGATTTAAACATGGTATGCCTGGGAACTGTAGTGAAATTGATTAGAGAGAGCCCTGAAACTGATTAGTATATTTTAATTGTCTAAGCTGAGTGATATGTAAATAATAAACAGCAAAACTGGTGAGGATCTTAAACATCCTTTGTTTCAGTAATCTAAGATAATTGTAAAATGAGCACTGACACTTGTCTTTATTTTTAAATGATTTTTATCCTGACAGTGGCAGCTTTTAATTTTTCTAAAAAGTTTGTATTCTAATTTTAAAAAAAAAAAAGTTTTGACAACAGCGTTATAAAGTGAAGAGAACAAATAATCTCCCGCTTTCTACATCTCTAATACAGAAAAACACATACAAAGACTTGGGTTTCTTCAATAATAAACCATGTCCTCTCCGCTGCTAAAGGTGTGATATTGTGAAGACCTTTCATGGCCTATTTTTTCATGTCTGCTTTCTTAGGGATCTTGCTGCCAGAAACTGCCTTGTAGGGGAGAACCACTTGGTGAAGGTGGCAGATTTTGGTCTGAGCAGGCTGATGACAGGTGATACATACACTGCCCATGCTGGAGCCAAGTTCCCAATCAAGTGGACTGCGCCAGAAAGTCTGGCTTACAACAAATTCTCCATTAAGTCTGATGTCTGGGGTAAGAACTTACTTACATGCACATGAGATGATAGCCTTTTTATTTCCTGGCTATAAAATCAAGACATTAAAAACTGTTTCTTCAAGTATATCCCAAAGAGAGAGAGGATGATTGGTGGCTGAACTACTTTGGTCTGTGACCTTGTCACAGCTAATCAGGTGTGGGCTGGTTCAGTGTTTGAATGGGAGACCTAAAAGGAAAACCCAGGAGCTGCACACTTTTAGTCGGTCAGGACTTCTCCTTCTGAGGTTGCAATCCTGCAGATAGTTAAATACATGCTTAACTTCACACACGAGAGAGTAGTCCTCACATGTGAAAATTAAGCAGATGCGTGTTTGCAGGATAGGTGCCTGAGCCAGCTCTGAATCAATGCCATAGCACAGCACTTTGGGGCATGATGCTGTTGAAGGTTACTGGCTCTGTAAGCTACTTTTAGGATGAGGGTGAGAGTCTGAGATGTTTAAACATGATCTCTATGTGCCTAGTGAGAGCTCTGAGCTCATTTTTGTACATTTTTAAAAGAATCCTTTGAGATGAGAAGCAGAGAGAGAACTTGAAGACATGTTGATACTCTTGAAGAGCCTGGAATACTTTTGATAAGAACAGGATAGATAGCCTGTATGATATAGCCTAAGCCCATCCATTCTGACTCCCTAAATTCCCAGTGCACTTTCAGTCTGTCTGTCTCGAGGTTTGATGCTGCTGCTGATCACCACAGTATCTGAGGGGCAAATTTTCAAAAGTGTCTAAGTGACTTAGGAGTCCAAGACCCATTAGTGTAAGTGATCTTAGGCATTTAGGATTCAGTGGCATGTAAGAATTTCTGAAGATTTGACCCCAAGTGCCTTCCACATAAAATCAACTTGGCAGTAGTGAAGTGTCTAGTGGACTTCTGGCTGTTCTCCCTTTTCATCTTATAGAAAGTTCTGCTTGGAGTGGAGTTTTATTCTTAGGATGTTGGAAAGGGATTGTTGATGCTGTGAATGTTCTGGTGATGGCGGCAAAGCTCTGGGTACTGTATTATTGGTTAAGGTATTGATTTTTCTTTTTGCTGTCCTAAACCTGTGTGTGGTGTTGCTGTGAACTGCTGAACAGCTGCCATGATCTATCAGAGATACTGCTGTACTTCAGTGGTGGTTGGGGTGATTCCTATGTGCATTGAAATGATAAAGCGCTTTGGGAGAAAAGGTATTCTAAAAATGTAAGGTTATTTTTAATTAATATTGGGCAAAATCCTGATCAGTAGGAGTTAGGGCCATGGTCCTTGGGATCTGACTCAAAATAAAGTGAGCCCTTTCCCAGTCACTCACTACAACTGCAGTTGGTGCAGGATTTTGCAAACTTTCATTCCACTGCCTGAGGACAGAATTAAAACAGAGATGCTCATGGAAGTGTCTGGTTTAAATTGCCCTTGGTTGTATATCATGTAATATGATGTGATTTCCGTACTTACGCAGGATTGTAATTGCCTTCTCTTCAGGCTAAAAACAGAATACAATGACTGAACTAATTACATGCAGGTTGTTGAACTGGTGCTGGGTCTATCCTTTGTACTCTCAATCCCAGTTTAGTTGTCTAACCATGGGGCTCTCACACATCCTCACTACACACAGTTCAGTACAGAAAGGGCATCCCGATCATTAAAGTTATTTTTATTTGACTGTGGTGCCTTCTGTTAAACTTTCCTTGTAACCAAACTGTCTCACTTAGTTCTCGCCTAGTTGGCAGTTATCGCTGTGAATTCCATCACAGTGTTGGGACTGCAGCTTTCTCCTCTGTATATCTTGATACTCCTAGAATGGGGGCAGCCCATAAACAGTGAACCAATTGGACATGGGAGTCCTAAAGAGAAAAAGGGGAAATAGAGATGAGAAGAGCTGTCAGATTTACAGCGAGACTGCAGTGCAGCAGAGAAGCAGTTTCAATTAATCCACAATGGCGTCTCTTAATTGTGCCTTTAATAGGACTTGAAGGATATCAAAACATTCAGGTTTGAGACAGCTGATACCTTAACAATTAGTCTAATTCTATCTTGTCGTATTGCAGGAGACTTGTCTGTGTTGATGAAAAAGCTCGTTACATTACTTTAGTTTCTGAGCTGCTGCTGAGCATGGAATTTGAGCCACCCAGAACAGGGAGCTTGTTTAAGTGCCAGGGAATGTTTGTTTTGTGCATCCACCGAAAGCAAACTTGCAAGATTATTGGTTTGTTGGTTTTGGTTTTCTTTTTTTAAAAAACAACCCTAAAGCCTTTTGATTTCTCTATTGCAGCCTTTGGTGTCCTGCTATGGGAAATCGCAACATACGGCATGTCCCCTTACCCTGGAATTGACCTGTCTCAGGTGTACGAGCTGTTGGAGAAAGACTACCGCATGGAGCGGCCTGAAGGTTGCCCTGAGAAAGTCTATGAGCTCATGAGAGCATGTGAGTCTTCTAAAAGCATATAGAGACAAATGTCAAAGCTGATTGAGCTCTGCAAAGATGTAGTAGCACTATACAAGGGTATGGTTAAAACACTATGGCACAAGGAGCCTTTGTTACTTCTCCATTAAAGCTGCAGCACTTAGTTACAGTCTTAAACTCCGCTGTCCCAGGAAGATGTAAATGTTCCAAAGTTACCCATGCTTGGCTTGGGGGCATTTCTTCTCTACTAGGAGTGGGAATTGTCCAGGTCTTGGGGAAGGTGTGTTGTTTAACTCAAGTTTCTTTGTCTCCTCTTTCCTGGGAATCTAAATAAAGGATTGTGCATCCACGTTTGTCTAGGATGGGGAAGGGAGCCTTGTTGTTTGTCTTGAGAACGACTTTTCTTAGTCCCTTGGCCATTAGTATGTCATTTATGGTTGATTTTTTTTTTGGAGGCGTTGAGTAGGCCTAGTTCCCACTGGTGTCAGTGGGAGCTAAGGGTGCGCAGTGTCCTTAAAATCAGGTTGCTAACATCTAAATCTCAGCTTCCCTGCCTGTAGAAGGGGGCTGCTGATATTGAACTAGTTTCACAGTGGTAGTGTGAGGCTTAATGAATATTTGTAAGGCTTGTTAGAAGTCCTGAGTAGTAGTATTCTTTCAGGCTGGCAGTGGAGCCCTTCTGATAGGCCCTCGTTTGCTGAAATCCACCAAGCATTTGAAACGATGTTTCAAGAATCCAGCATATCAGACGGTAAGTCCACTTGCACCATTCATCTCACTGTTTCTAGGAATGGGGGCGATGGCATAAGTGCCCTGTAACTCCCTTTATTGCTTTATCTGAACATCCCCACAAAGTTGCTTTGCAGTGAAGCTTTGTTTGTAAGTTGTAAAAACATGGAGCAGGCAGATGCTTGTATTATTTTTGTTACCAACAGGCCTTCCCTCTGGCTGAGCCCCCTTCCCCTGGGTGCTGTCAGCTTGTCTTTCCCCCCCTGTTATCCGTTGATAGCTTAGTATTTTTACCTTTTATCTCTACCCCACTGCCACCCCCCGCTTTCCTTGTGATCATTCTTTTCCTTGCCTTCCAGAGGTGGAGAAAGAGTTGGGGAAAAAAGGCATGAGAAGCGTAGTGAGTAACTTCCTGCAGGCTCCAGAACTACCGACCAAAACGAGATCGTCCAGGAGAGCTGCTGAAAGCAAAGATGCCAGTGAGAACATGGAGATGGCTCATCCTAAAGGACAAGGGGAATGTGGTATGTTCTAGCTACAGCCATTATTCCCCTCCTGTGAGACAGACTGAAATAAAATGGAGGCCCAAATCCAGAGAGAACATGGGGAAAAGTGCCTAATGATAGGTACCTGCTCTCTGGATGTGTCCTCTGTCATTAGGCACTTCTCTTCCTAGGTTCGCTATGGGTTTGGGACTCTATTACTGTAGCTCCTGGCACTTCTTGTAGATGGCTAGCACTCAGTATTACTCTTGGGGATTCTGAGCTGCAGCAGCCATGCCGCCCAGGAAGGGGGGATATCTCCTCTGTGTGTTCTCTCTACCTCCTGAATTCCTAGTTGGTTCAGGGACTGGTGCAGCCCCTACTGAAAGTTAGAGCAGCCCTGAGGGCTGTTTTAGCTTACAGCTGCTACCCATGGCACCCAGTGGAGCAGTGCCAGAGCACAGAATACTCTGAGCACACCGTCTCCCTCACCCTGATATATCCCTGTGCCAGGAGTTATCAAAGGGATAGGGTAGGACTGAAGCTGCTCCAGAGCTGGGGGAATTCCCAGCAGAGAGGAATCTGCCTGGCTGCCAGCCCCTTTACATCACCAGAGTGGTCTAAAGAGGCTGGATCACTGCTCAGGATCAGAGCTCTGGTATATGCGGTACAGACTTTTATATGGGAGGTATTTCTCCACCCCTCCATCATACCAAGTGTCTGTTTTGAAACACTGAAGAGTATTACTTTTGGCAGATATCAAATATAGTTTCAGCAAGGGACGCTGAGGTATTTACAAAATCTACCATGAAATTAAACAACCTTTCAATCAGTTTCTCAAAGCCTGTAGTTTCCATTTTGAGGCAGCTGAAACAATGAGAAAACATTGAGGATAGGCAGTTAATTTGTATCCAGAGCATTTTAAAATGCAAAGTTTAAAAAATAAAGCACTCAATAAAAATGTGATCTCTTGGTTCTTGCCAACGCCTGTTAAATGTGCCTGCTCAGTTGTCCCATCGGGAGTAAGCAGTATGTTCTGCGGACTTGGGATCTCGGAGATCTTTAGTACACCTCTAAGAGAAGTGGCACGCATGTGCATATGCATACGTGCATAAGAGAGAGAGAAGGTCACCACTGAAACACCTCTTTGGAGTGGCTTTTTATTTAATACAGACACCTGATGGTTCTTCTGGAGAAGGTGTGTCTTGGTGCCATATCTGAGCCTGGAAGCTGTGTTTACTGTGCGTCAGCTTCGCAATAGGTACCTATAGAAGGTCCTTTGTCCCTTCCAATTTCCAGTTGCTTACAGGTGTCCAAGACCTGTGAGCATCACTTCCCATCAGTAGCAAGCACTCAGTGAGAAATTTGCAGTTTAGGTCTTGATCACTGAGATGTTGGTCCCTGGGAAGGGATGTTAGGGGGGACCTGAGTCATTGTTTTCTTGAAAAATCAGTGTTGAGAAGAAACATCTTTCATGTTCGTTCCTAAATGAGCAGAGAGGGTCACATACTCATATCTGCTCTCAGAAATGGGTGTTCCCTTCCAAATTTTTTTAAAAGCCCTTTTTGCTTATGCCCCTCCAGATTTGTTCAGGTGCATGTGAATGGTTTAAATACACACGTCCAAAAAAGTGTGACTTTGCAATCCTGAAATTACCCTTTTTTTTCAAGAATTCCTCTCCTTCCTCTCAACCAGGATCCAAATCCCAGAATATTTTCCAGTATATGACTACGTAGCATCCTCTTTTCCCTATTTAACCCTACTCCATCTCCCCCTCTTGCTGCCTACTCAAGCTGTAAATGTATACAATACCCTGAAGGCATCTCTTTTGAATTAGGGTGCTGTCTGAGCACTCCTATTCTAATGCCTGACCTGTGAACGAGAGACCCTGTTGTTCAAATATTGGGACCTTCAGGACTCCTGACAAATGTATTATAAGCTGCTATTCATTTTTGAAGTATTTTTAAGTATTTCTCGTGTAAGTGGAAAAAGGGTCACCCCACTCTCCTTCCAGAGCAGTTCCACTGGAGCAGGCTGTTATCTCTGGGTTCCTCCATTGTGCAAGGCTGCCTGTCTTCACAATGACATGGTTAGGGGTATTCAGCTGCTGGAATGACCTTGATTTCTGCTTGTGCCATACACTCCACCAGAGGATGATATTAGATGGAGATTATGGACACCTTAGAGCAGTGGTCCCCAACCTTTTTCGTCTGGTGGGCGCAAAAAAAAAAACCAAAAAAAAAACTGAGCGCTGCCGGCGGGCGCCAAAAAAAAAAAAAGACAACTGCTCCGCGGGCGCACTTAGACCCCCCCGGCGGGCTCAATGGCGCCCGCGGGCGCCGCGTTGGGGACCCCTGCCTTAGAGTAACCAAACAGGGAGATGAGTGTGGGTACAGACAAACCTTTGAAAAATGAACGTTCAGTCACATGGGAGAAAACAACAAAGGGACTCCAAAAAAAAAAAAAAGCTGACCTTAGTGTTCACTTACCTCTACAAGGCAGCAGGGCTAGAGAAAACTCCAGATGTGATGTCAGGAGCTCTGGGATAACGAGGGTTAATTTGTGTTTGAATTTCAAATGTAAATTCCTGTCTGACTTACTTAGTCAGAGGCCTGCTTGAGAAAACAGAGGGTGAGGTATTCTGGCAGGGCATCCTATAAACACTCCCCCACTCCCAAGAATTAATGTGTCCAAAGATTCTGGACCAAATCCAACCTTGGCTTGGGTGGAGCAGCGCCTGCTTGCACCAGGTCTGAACTCACCCTGTTTACAGAGCCTGCACCTGTTAGGAGGTGCTGCATGCGATCCCAAAGGAAAGCAGACTGGTATTTCTTTAAGCAAAGCTCAGTAGAATCTTTTGTTCCTTGCAGACCCTCTGGAGCATGAACCTGCCGTTTCTCCCTTGCTCCCGCGGAAGGAAAGAGTTGCCCTGGAGAGCAGTTTAAATGAAGATGAGCGGTTGCTTCCAAAAGACAAAAAGACCAACCTCTTCAGTGCCCTTATCAAGAAGAAGAAGAAGACTGCCCCTGCCCCTCCGAAACGCAGCAGCTCCTTCCGGGAGATGGACGGCCACTCGGACCGCAAGGGTGGGGGTGAGGATGAAAGCAGGGATGCCAGCAATGGGGCTTTCATCATGCCCCCTGCAGATGCCATCGATGCCTCAAAGTGCCAGGGCCCGAGCAATGGGGCTGGAGTCACTAACGGAGCTGTCACTGGGAACTCGGGCTTTTTATCCCCCCACCTATGGAAAAAACCGAGCGCCGTGACTAGCAGCCGGCTGACACCCAGTGAAGAAGAGTGTAGTTCTAATGCCAGCAAGCGCTTCCTGAGGTCCTGCTCAGCATCGTGCGTACCCCATGGAGCCAAGGACACAGAGTGGAGATCCGTGACGCTGCCCAGGGATTTGCAGTCCACAGTGCGGCAGTTTGATTCCTCCACCTTTGGCGGGCACAAGAGCGAAAAGCCAGCCCTGCCTCGGAAGCGGGCGAATGAGAACAAGACGGATCTTGCCATCAGGGGGACGGTGACGCCCCCTCCCCGGCTGCTGAAGAAAAATGAAGAGACAACTGACGATGTGTTCAAAGACACAGAGTCCAGCCCTGGCTCCAGCCCACCCTCTCTGACACCAAAACTTGTACGCAGGCAACCTATAATCACTCCTTCCTCCAGCCTGTCCCACAAGGATGATAGCATCAAATCCAGTGCCTTAGGTACCACTGGGATGGCAGACCAAGGTCCTACTGTCAAACCCAACTCTGCTGGGGTTGTGGTTGCCAGCAAGGCTTCCACAGAGGAGCCAAGGATGAGGAGGCTCAAGCAGACTTCCGAGTCGTCAGGAAAGGACAAGGTGAAGTTATCAAAGCTTAAACCGGCCCCTCCGCCTCCACTCTCCTCAGCTTCCATTGGGAAGCCTGGAAAATCATCCCACAGCCCCAGCCATGAAGCAGCAGATGCAGGGTCTGGTACTAAATCTAAACCGTTGACTCAGGTTGCAGACACTATAAGCAGCGATGCCGCCAAGCCAAACCAGTTAGGGGAGGGTGTAAAAAAGCCTGGGCTCCCCTCTGTACCAAAGCCACAGTCCTCCACAAAGCTGCTGCTGACCACAGCGGCCCCAGCCCCCTCTTCCTCATCTGCCCCGAGCGGAGACCAGCCATCGTCAACAGCCTTCATCCCTCTCATATCCACCAGAGTCTCCTTGCGCAAAACCCGCCAGCCTCCAGAGAGGATTGCCAGTGGCACCATCACCAAGGGAGTGGTGTTGGAAAGCACCGAGGCCCTGCGCATTGCCATCAACAAGAACTCCGAACAAATGGCAAGCCACAGCGCCGTCTTGGAGGCCGGCAAAAACCTCTACACGTTCTGCGTGAGCTACGTGGACTCCATCCAGCAGATGAGGAACAAATTTGCCTTCCGTGAGGCCATCAACAAGCTGGAGAATAACCTTCGGGAGCTCCAGATCTGTCCGGCCACCGCCAGCAGCGGCCCTGCAGCCACGCAGGACTTTAGCAAACTTCTCAGCTCGGTGAAGGAAATCAGCGATATTGTTCAGAGGTAGCAGAAGCCAGGTAACACCTTTTTTTTTTTTTCTTTTTTCTTTTTTTAAATAACGGGCCAAAGCCAACTGCAGAGGGAACTACAGCATAAGCGCAATGGTAGACTGACAAAGGACCCAGGGGCCTTCAGTACAGGGATGTGCAAAAGGCAGAGACTGTGGAACAGCCCTACTGCCTAAAGTAGGGTGTTCATCAAGATGCACTTTCCTCCCTTTCACCGAGGTGCCCTGTGTCTCTCATACTCAAAATCCTCTGGTCTGTGGAGTTCTTGCCTTGTGGACGACAGGTCTAAATGCTGAGGTCACACCAGACCTTTTTATAATATTTTATTGTTTTGGACAGAGCTTTAAGATGGAACCCGGACCGATGGACGCTGATACTCTGCCCTCCTCCTGGAGGATTTCCTACTGCAATTTGATTCCCTCCCCTTGCCCCTGTTGTACATGAGGATGAGTGTTTGACTAGCAATATACATCCTGCTTTCCTGGGGTCACAGTGTCCCCTCCCCCGCAGACACATACATGACACTAACACCACACATTTGGAGGTGGCGGGGGAGTTATTAATGAAACAGAACGCTACGAAATACGTTTACGAAAATCCTCCCTGTGGTTCTGTCGGTGACCCTTAGCTGCTGGTCAAGGAATCCATGTTTCCTCATGTCCGAGAGCCCCTGACGAATGGGTTCGGAATGGCGCGGATGGTCCCCGTGAATGCAGCGGTACAGGAGTCCAGTTGTGGATCTCTTTTGGTAACGATAAAGGAGTGATGTTATAGAGGAAGAGCACAGCCATGCTTTGTAGATGCACGACACTAGCCAGGCTCAAGCTTGGGGGAGTGGCAGATCCTTTGTGAGAGCAATGAGCTGACTGCATCACTGAATGAGGGAGAGAAGGGTGGCAACAGGGGGAGGTGGATTAGGATGAGCTTAAAGATACCACTGTGCCTCCAGTAGTGGTTTTAGTTGAGTTTGTGCATCCCCAATGTGCATCAGCAGAGCTGTTGTTTGTCTAGTTAAATTTCCAGCCACATCAATTACATGGGAGTAATGAGCTCAGATAAGGGCTACATCAGACCTGGACGGTGCTCTCTCAGACAGTCCCTGGTGGAAGAGGAAAGCAGCTCGTGGCGAGCTCTTCCTTTCAGTGTCCGTACAAAATACCACTGAATAGTTTAAAATCTATACATAGGGGTTTGGAGTAGTTTATTTCATTCCAGTGGAAGCATTGATCACCCTAATGATCGGGTGGTTCTATCCAGGATTAAGCAGGGATCGGAGAAGCCTGCAGACACCTTTTGCCTTGGGTGCACCTCCCAAGGGAGCAGTCTAAGGATGCCACAAACTTCTGAAACCATGACTCCTGGGCAGCCTTTCCCAGTTCACTTTGACCTTCCCAATTAATCCAATGGATTTGGGGACTAACTGTGACTCATTGTGTTATTGAAAGGACAAGACTTTAAGACAATTAACAGTGCAATTTAACTCCTTTCAACTCTGGACAAGAGAAGAAAGCAATCTCCCCACCCCATTGCCCCAGTATCTCCTGTGAAACCCCACCATGTGTATCTTAAACACTGATTGCTTTCGATGATATTTTATTTTTCCTCTTACAAACTGTTTATGTAGATGATTTCTGATTGTTCTTTTCTGTGCTCACACCATTCTCACCCTCACAGATCACCTTGGCTTAACATGTGACAGTAAAATAAAAAACAAAACACCATAGGCTGCCTTTACAAAATACAAACATACATGCAACAAAAAACCCACAAGCAAAAACAAACAAACAAAACCACCCCACCAAAAAACCACCCCTTGGACTATCTCTTTTCTGAGGTACTGTTTTAACTGTGTTAATAACATATTGTGCCACTATATTATACATTTGTATCTCAGTATTACACACTTTTGTAGACTTGTCTTTTTTACAATGTGTAAATAGCTCTGTCCTTCGTTTCTGTAATACCAAAGGGGCTGTTTCCCCTTTATTTTGGTCCAATACAGATTGTTTCTGTACGTGGCTCTCTCTCTGATTTTTATTTTTTGGGGTTTATTTTTTATTCTGCGCTCTCTTGCATAGTATATTTAAAAATAAATCTCTGTCAAAGAAAACCAGGAGTGCATTGGTCTACTGACCAGGCTGCTTCAGCTTCGATGACCTCTGTCTGGTGTACGGTGCAAGCATTTCACAAAGGCCTTTCTGATCACCATGCTGATCAGAACCAGAGGGCAGTGAGTTACCAGAGTCTTTTGAACTAGCTCTGAAAATCATACAAGGGGAAAAAAGGTACAGAATAAAGATCTGAATGTGGTCCCTTTTTGAAGTCAGGGTTTTGCCACTGACTTCAGTGAGAGCAGGACTTGACCCTAGACTTTTCTTCTTCTGCCGTGTGTTTTGCATTCAAGACCTAGTCTCTATTCTCTCTTCCCCTTTGATGTGGAGTGGCCAGTGTCTCCATTCTTCTAAAACAATTTCTGGCTACTCCATAGTTGCTTCCAATGTATGTGCTTACTGTGAGGCAGGCATGGTTTGGTGGCCTGAACCCAAAATTGGGAACAAGGATCTTCTGCCTCCTAATCCCAATTTTAACACGGACTCACTGTGATACCTTGTTGTCTGTGCCACAGTTTTTCTCTCTGAAACTTGGGGATGATACTGCTCCAGAGAGAGCAGCTGCCAGGATTCTCCCTCCTGGCTCTCAGATTCTTAGCGCGAGATTGGCAGAAATTCCCAAGCTCCTAAAGAAGGGCATTAGTTGTGGAGTGAGGGATGAGCTAAGACCTCTATTGACCATCGTGTGCTGCCCCCTGAGCTTAACCACTGCTGATGGAACAGTCCAGAGGATTCCTTCTTGACCAGTCAGCAAATCTCAGATTTGTCATATCCTTATACCCATTCTACTAGGCGGCATGGAGACACAGAGAGAGTCCCTGCCCAGCTAGCTTATACTCTAGACAGACCAGATCAAGGGTGAGAAGGCAAAAAAAGGCAGAGAGGTGAAGTGACTTGCCCAAACTCACGTAACAGGTCAGTAACAGAGGTCAGTAAAGGACCAGAATCCTGACCACCAGGGAGACCATCAGAACGTTTGTCCAGCTGCAGTCACTGATATGCAGGTGAGATTGGACCATTACGTTCTTTAATGAGCAGAAAGTTGTTTACAAAAAATAAAAACAGGGATGTGCAATAGGAAAGAATAAATGTCGTTAGTGAAAAAATTGGTGCCACTCTTAGCAAGTCCTGGATGAATTCTTTACTAGACTGGTGTCATCCAACAAAAAATGCACGCAAAAGTACAGGAAGTTCACAATTACTTTATGACAATGGCTCTTGGAGAGATCAACACCTAGAATGTTTTAGATTTACATCTCTGACATAACGCCCTGGATACAGTTAATAGCTGCCCGCTGTGGGTCGATGCTGCGCTGGCTTTGGATTGGGGTAGGAAGGATTGTAGAGCAAGAAAGAGGTGGTGGGGCTTCACGCCAAATGAAATCATTCCTGAAAATCCTTATCTGCCCTAATGTGGACCGTAATCTTTGGGAGAGCGGAGGTCAGTTGGCTGGGTGGGGAAAGCACCAGGAAATACAGGATTGGAAGGGGGAAAAGGAGGTAAAACACTCAGGCCTGGTCTGCACTAGAAAATTGGGTCAGCCTAAGTGTGAAAAATCCACACCCCTGAGCAGTGTCTAGGTTGATGGATGAATCCTTCTGTTGTCCAAGTTACTGCCTCTTGGGGAGGTGGTTTACTGACGCTGATGGGAGAATCCCTCCTGTCGGCGTAGGAGTGTCTACACTGAAGCGCTACAGCTGCGCCACGGTGCTGCCATAGCGTTTTAAGTGTAGACAAGCCCTACATTTAGTCAGATACGGTGGGAATTGATTTAACAGATTGATGCATTTAACAGGTTGGTTGCTCCAATTTTCAAGGTTATTGAACCTGAAAGTGTGTGAATGCTCTGGGGAGAAAATACTTTTGTTTCGTTTGAAATGGTAATGCTCCCTGTCAGGTTTTCCTCAAATGCACCTTGCCACTTTAGGGGCAGCTTTGCTGAGGAAATCACTCGTTGCAAGATTCAAAACATGGTCAATGTTCATTTACAAAAAATAAATAAGTCCCTTTACCCGCACGAAGCCTCCTATCCTGCAAAGATGCTGCTAGACAAGCACCTCTCCCAATGGGGGAAAATGTTGCCAGCTACAGGGAAATCTTGCTATGGACTTGTGCTGCCAATGCTTCTCTGGCAGTATCCCACGTTGTTTGGCATGAATTCTCTGCTGATCAGAAAGTGTTCCTGAGCCTCTGTCTGTTACCACCTTTCCAGCAGAGGTTCTAGTCCCGGGGAAAGCTTTTCTGAGAGCCAGGCTACCCCAGCTAGTGCACCACTTAGGACGGATTTTAATAACACAGTTCTCAGATAACAGGGCAACAGTTTATACCTGCCGCTGTATCTTCCACTGCATGCATCTGGTGAAGTGGGTTCTAGCCCACAAAAGCTTATGCCCAAATAAATTTGTTTAGTCTCTAAGGTGCCACCAAGGACTCCTTGTTGTTTTTGCTGATACAGACTAACACGGCGACCCCTCTGAAAGTTATAACACAGTAGCTCTGCCCTTCCCCGACAACACGACCGGACTTGCTATGCGGATGGACCCATCTGGGATCCCAAACTCTGCCACCACCTTGGACTTTGCAGGGCTTCAGCTCTGCTCAAACATGGTTGGTTAGCTCCAGCTTACCCTGCAAGAACAAATCCGGGGGGCAGCTGTGACTGGGTCTCCCAGCAGTGTAAAAGGGACTTGGTGCAGGAAGTCTGTGGGTTAGCAGTGTGTGTAAACCAGCGTTCACAAGGTCTGATGTCTGGCTATTTGCAGAAGAGGCCAGGAAAGTGAATGATCAAGAAGGGGAGCAGGGTCTGAGATGAATTTGAAAGGCCCCAGGCAAGGTTAGCCAGGGTGGCCCGGCTCTAACGGAAAGGCTGGGATTTGCAACAGAGCTCTGCTGGGCCACACTCTTCCCCTTGAAAAGTCTTCCCGCGGCGTGAGGTCAGCCAGTCCCCGTTCAGAGCAAGCTCCTGACGCTTGAAAAGACTCTGGCAAAGCTGAAAACTAGCCTCTGCCTTGCATTGTCGATAGTTTTTATTGGTAAGGGATTTCTTTCAAGAAAAGGGCCCTTCCCTGGCGCTGGGACTTGGCATTGGTGCTCTCGCTACCACCAAAGGCACGCTGGCCTTGGCCTAATTGTCACATCACCCAACAACACCAGCTGTGTGCCCCTGAGCTCTAGCGCCATCTGGTGGCCTCTACTTGGAGCAAAGCCCTCTGTTCCCATCAGCAGTAAGGAGCCGCCATAAGGAAGTGGGGGAACTGGCGTCCCCAGAGTGAGTAGGACTGGGAAGAGAACCTGAAGCCCGAAGTGGAGTGGCCTTTCAGGATGAGGGGTAGTGGAGGTGGGCCCTTCCACCATCCTGGGAATTGGCCACGGGGAGAGGAATAAAATGTTCCAAGCAAATAAATACAAAACCGTGCTTCGAGGTGCTATTTTCCATTCCACTGCCCCCCGCCCCCACCACACACTTCCCCCCAGCTGGCCCCTCCATCAGTATCTAGTGAAAACTAACCTGAAGCAAGAATGACCTGCCCGGAGCATCCCTTTGAACCCAAGCCAGCGAAACACTTGCCTATCTCCCCTCCAAGGCAGCACTGCTTAACCAGCAGATCCTGGCCAGCATGTGGCACATCACAGCCGTGCAGGTGACTCTTTCCTTCCTGCTGAAGATGACAATGCAGCTGTTGCCCCCACAGGATGAAGCTGTCTGCTCCACTCGCCAGGTCAGCAAAATGAAAGCCTCGGGCTTGTCAGAAGTTGCCCTAATGGCAGGTAGTTTTGTCCCTTTATAATAATCTTGTTGTACACACATTTGCATACAGTCCCCTGTTCAAGTCACTAGACCCTGCTTCCCTCCCAGGGCTGGGAAGAGACCCCCCGGAGTCCTGGCTTCCAGCCCCTGCTCTAATCACTCGACTTCACTTCCTCTCCCAGAGTGGGCAAAACTGCTCTTCCCTGCAGGTGTCACCGCTGCAGAGTGATGGGTTTTCCCTGCCAAAACGCCAGGTTCTAAGGGTGGAATATTGAATGCTGAGCCGGGTGTAAAAACGCAGCTGTCCCCCGGCAGCTCTGCGTAAAATTGACGAGTGGATATTTATTGAGGATTTGAACATTCACAAAGGAAAAAGAGAGCGGGGTTGCCATAGTAACATCAATAACAGCTCCCCTGCGCTGCTGTTCAATCAGACTGGTGCATGCGTGTTCCCTGAACTCGGGGCCTGTCGTGGGATGGGATTAGAGAAGGACCAAAAGTGCATTTCTAAATGTATCTGACACGCTGAATGCTGCTTGGGCGCCTGTATATTTTAAAGGCTGCTGCAGTGAGAGCTCAGTTACAGCGCTGGAAGGTGAGGAAAGGAAAACGCCCCGCCTCGCCTCTCCCCCAAATAGCAGCCGCCGTCCAAGTTAATCCTGAGGGTGACCTGGGTGTGGGTAATGTGCATGTTGCACTGGGCGAGGGGCGGTTCTGCTCTCACATCACTGTAAATCCAGAATAACTCCCTTGCAAATCCAGTTTGACAGTGTAATTGAAATCGGAATCGGGTCCACTTGTCTAGCCAGAGCAACCTGCACTGAGCCACCTCCCGTAGCCATCCCCAGGTCTCGGGTAACCCACTGGAAGTATTCGCCCGCCGTTTCTCCACTAGGCGCTGGTTTGGAGAGGGCTGCCTGCATGATGTGCGTTACAACGCCCCTTTTGGAGCCTGGCTTTTCAGCCAAGGCTCGACGTGCTCTCTGCTTTCGCGGCTGCAGATCATTGCCGCTACTTTTTGTGCGCCTGCAGTGAAATATTAGTAGCCATTAGCCCCTTAGCAGCTGCAAGCCAGGTAGTCAGCCCTCTAATTATTCCTATTTGTGCCTGCCATGGGTGGAGGGCACAGAAAAGCAGGCACAGTAGGTTGCAGTTACAAAACTGTGTCTGCAAAAACCAGAGGCCAGTGCTGAGAATCAGGCTCACTCTGCAGGGCCTTGCCGACACTGTGGTTTTTTTTTTGCTAAGCCCTCCCAGTGGTGAAGCTTCACTAGTGGTAGAGTTGGCGGCGGTGCTAGTGTGAACCAGCCACTGGCATCTCCACCACAGTGTCCCGGGGGTAGATGACGCGGTGCTGAAATGTTTAACAGCAAGCAAACGCTTTGCCAGCACGGGGAGCGTTTAACCACAAGGCCCAAGGGGTTAAAGCGGGAACAATTCAGCAGCAAGGCAAAGATCTGGGTTTGCTCTGCAACACGATTGTCCGCCAGCTGGTCCCGCATCAGTATGCGAGCGGGTAACAAAAGCTGCCCTAGTGGGATCTGGGAGACAGCAGCGCTACGGGATCCAGCCACTGCAGGGCGGGAGCAGTTCTGGCCCCTATCCGGTGGCTGGCACGACGTACTCGCTCGGTGGGATTTTGAAGGATGACAGTTTACTGGGCCATGTTGCCTGGTCCTGGTTTGCACGCAGGAGCAATCCTGTTTGTAAATGGCATCTTGACTCTGAACCGTTGATGCTGCCGGAGGGAGTTTGTGTTCATGAGAGAGAGCGAGAGCAGGAACTTTTAGAACTGTACACAGTGCCCAGTGGGACCGATTCCTCATTCACAGCCATATTCCGGATGCCAGCTCCAGGCAGTCCCTATGGAGACTGTCAACACTTTGATTATCCCCCTATAATCATTCAGTCTATCTACTTTAACTTACAAGCATGGCAGCGCCGGGTCTGCCGATTCTTATTCATATTCTTATTCATAGCAGCGCACTCCTCTCAATGCACTGACAGCGGAGAACAATCAGGGACAGCGTGAACGCTGCTCGGCCCACGGTCGCTTTTAGTGAGCTCCAGCAAAGGCAGCACAATGTGCTGGGGTTTTAAGTCCATCTTTTATAAACACCCGCCCTCCTTTTCTTCCCCCCGATCAGGGGCCCGGCCTAGCAGGGACATGGACAGTGAGGTGGGGATGTGAAATCTGGGCCAGAGTTGAAAGTGATGGAGAGAGCATGGTACCAAAAAATAGCAACCTCCCCCAGCCCTCTTCTCCAAGGGAAACTAGCTGGCAGGGTAGAAAAGGATGGGACCTGGAGGAGTACTTTGGCTGGAGATGGCAGGAGTTGGGAAGGGCAGAGTAAAGGGTAAGATCCCCCTGGGGTGACTCAGTCAAGTCTAGTCCTTCATCTTCTGCCAAAGCGGAAGCTGAATCCCCCTTTCTTCCTGTTGTAGCCATTGAGCTCCTCCGCCAGGTTCCCCAGGGTGCCGCTGCGCTTCTCGCCGTCCCCCCGCAGGAAACCGACCCCTTCGCCTTCCTCTTCCCGGCTCTCCTGCCTCCCGAACCTGAACCTGAAGCCTGCCCTCTCCTTGCCAAAGCCCTGGAGCTCCTTGGCCACGCTGAACAGGGAGCCAAGGCCTTCGAATCTCCTCCGCCGCAGCACTTCCCTCCACAGGCCGCTCTGAGAGGCGTCGTCTGCCATTCCCTGCCAGCTTGTCTCAAAGCGGGCCCCGTCCCCTGGCTCTCCCGTCTCCTTTCCGTCGTCGGGAGGGACGCAGGCTCCCAAGCTCAGGAGGAGGAGACAGGACAAGGAGTAAGGAGCCTTCATCTGGGTGGTGGGAATGGAAAACAATGGAGGCACGTGCCGGTAAGTGAACCTCTCCCCAGATATCAGCCCCTCCTCTGAAAGCAGCCACAGCTTAATGAGGCTCCCAGTGCAGAACCACCCCCCATCCCCAGCCAGCCACTCCCTGCACAGGGCGGGAGAGAAGCAGCCCCCGAGAGTCCAGCTGGGGACTGGTCTGTCTGAGCGAGACGCCTGCCTGTCTCTTGTGGCACCTAGCAGAGCAGGATCTGGCACAACAGTCCCTAGGGGCCTATTTGAAATCTTCCCCTGCATCCAATGGCTCGTGCTGGAAGTTGCTCGCTGAGCCCCGCTTCCAAGAGCCACTCGATGGGGTCTGGGGTCGGATGTGTGAGGGGCGTCTCTTGAATGAGCTGCCTGGCCTGGTGCCCTTCTCTGCTACACTCGCATTCTCTCTAGGGGCTTTGGTCTCTCTGGGTATTGACTACGCTGCAGCCGAGAGCGAGCAGAGCCCGAGCTGCAGTGTCCACGCTGCTGTTTTGAGCACCCTTGCTCAAGCCCTGCGAGGGCGGGTCTGTGTTCCCAGGAGGCTCTCACCCAGCTGCAGTGTAGACGTCCCCTGGGTGCTATAAATTCAAATCCGGCTGCACTGGCCTGGTTTGCAGCGTGGGAAGAGCACAGCTCTGCCTGGGCGAGGGTTGACCGTAGGCCATTACCCTTTCATTAGAGTGATGGGATCTCAAGTTGTCTGCTCCTCCCAGGGGCACTGCAAGGAAAGCTTAAGTGCACTCACCTGAGCAATCCTCCGCTTTCTACTAAACAGCAGAGCACCTGCTAATGGCATTCAGTAAAGATGCTCAATGTCTCTTTTGATGAGGCTCCGAAGCCCCCTGCTGACATGGAGGCAGCATGTTCTAGTGATCAAAGCAGGGAACTGTGGCGTAGGTACGGGAGAGAGCAGGAGACCGAGGTGGCATTCTTACATCTACCACTGGGTGACTTTGGGCAAGTCACATGATCGCTCTGTGCCTCAGTTTCCCTCTCTGTAAAGGGGAGGGGGAGGGTTGGTCTAAGGGGAAGATGTCTTCCCAGGAAAGCCTTTCAATTAAAGTCCCTGCACCCAGAGCCAGGTGAGGAAGCTGCGGCTGTCTAGGGCTCTGTTGCATGGGCGGGTGGCCCATCTCCTTTACAGGTGGGCATCCGTGCCACAGATCCAGGCTCTGCTGGGCCATGGAGGCTGAACTCCCATGTCTGCCTCTGTGCTGCTTCCCCCAGGACTGTCAGGTGGCAGGGGCGGGGGGCGGGGGGTGAGGAACAGCCATAGCTGTCCAAGCCCACCTGGGCTGTAGCAAACCCAGCTGGCAGCAAGAGGCCACGCCCACTCCTCGCTGGGTGTTACAACTTCAGAACGCTTCAAATCAAACCACGAGGACCTGGAAATAACTGTGCCCAGGAGCTGCTGGGGGGAGACAGGCGGAGGAGGGCTCCGGGGGCACAATGCTTTCCCAGCTCCTCATTCACACCCTGGGCTCTGGCCCTTGGGTACCGTCAGCCACTTGCAAAGGAGCTCACCAGGCTGCCAGGTGTCGCTGTAAAGGCTGGACTGACTTGGAAACCTCCCCCCTCCACAGCCGGCCTAATAGCACCTCGGCCGAGGGCCCTGCGGGTACGTGGAGCTCTCTGCTCCTTAGCCAGCCCAGTGCCACAGACGAGGGCCCGTCTGGCCTGGTCCTGGGACCTTGCAGCTCCCTCACTGACTCCAGCGAGAGTGGAGGCTGCTCAGAGCTCCCGGGGCCTACGACGGGAAGAGCATCTCCTGGAGCAAGTCATTTCTCCCAGTGGCGGATCCCTGCTTACCTTGTTCTTGCTGCTTGGGCGGCCAGGCTACGCGGAGCTGCACTGGGGACCAGGACGAGCCAGGCTGCTGGGCTTTGCCTCCTTTAAATAAGCTGCAGCGTTAATGACCAAGTTCCCCCCCAGCCACGCCGCTTTATTGCTGCACATTCCAGAGGCTGGGATCCCATTGGGAAGCCGGGTGGAGATGGAGAGCGGGACCGCTGACTGATTGGGCCTGTCTGGGCAGCCACAATGGGAGCAGTGAGCTGGCTCTGATTAGGGTCCTTAACGCACTCTTTTGATTTGCCGCCTCATTTGGAGAAAGCAGCCCTGGGAGCCAGGTGTTAACTAGCTCTGAGTCACCCTCGGTGACAGCAAAGGCAACGGGCAGCCCTGGCCAGGGGATGCTGCCCTGTGCTCGGGGATCCGAGAGTTACTCCCGGATTGCACCTGCCTGCTTGACGGGTTCTTGTCGCCATCTCTCCGAAGGGGCTGCTGCGGGCTCCAGGTGTGCGTGAACCGTGCGACGCACCCCGGGGACCTGAAACTACATCAACGAATGGCAAGAGAGATCCCTTCAACTGCCGCCCGGCTGGGACACCCATCTGGAAAAGCCCCCGTGGCTAGTCGGACCTCGTGTGCCCAGATGGCAAACCAACTCTGCTGGGCCAAGGAAGAGAGGATTCCAGATCAAGGGACGGTCCGTTCCTACATCATGGCTGGGCTAGAGCACGAGCAGTGAAGCATCTCTCCAAGGCACGCAGCACCCACACCACCAAGGGATTCGTGGGTTCAAGTTACCGTAAGGTGTTGCTCCTGGAGAGCCTTCTGGAGCACAGGGTGATGTGTGTCCGGCCGCGAGGCCAGCAAGCCAGCTGTGTTCTGCACCAGTTGACGTTTCCAAGTGGCCTTCAGTGGTGGTCTCGTGGAGAGCATCAGTGCGGAGGGGCCCGACTGTGGGCACAGCGGGAGGAGGGGCCTGGCCAAGTGGAGATGGACAAAGGGGCTCATGGTCACTGCTGGTCTCTGGACACCCCGAAGCAGCGGGGGGGGTCTAAGAAGGCCCCCCTGGATTGCACACTCCTGCAGTGCTGGGACTGAAGGTACTGGGTGGCATCGGTTGTTGAGACCCTCGGCCTGGCCCCCCAGTCCACCCCTGCTCCATGAGCACAAACTTTTCTCTTTGACGTTCCTCCCTGGCCAACTTTTCTGGGAATCGTCCCTGCCAGGAGCCCAAAGAATTGTCCGAGTTCCTCCCTTCACCCCTCCACCCTATCCAGTGTCCGATGCAGGAGGCTCAGCCGCAGCACCCACCCCAGCTGGGCAGGGCTGCAGGGGGAAGATGCTATTCTGCATTGGCTCCAAAGCTGCACTGCAGGGGAAGGCCTGGCTCAGGGCTGGTGGGCATGATGTGCGCCCGGCCTCTCTGCTAGCCTGGCAAGGCTGCTGTTGAATGGGCATTGCCCCTCAGTGTGCAATGCCCCCCCCCCAACCTTGTGCCCTTGGCCCCCAGCTCAAGGGGGGGTTAGCAGGAGCAGGGAGGTGGCTGCGCTCTTTGGCAGCATGGGGTGTTTCCTGGGCTGGGTTTGTATTTCTGGCATTGATTTTCCTTCCCCCAAGCCCATGGTGCAGGTTGGGGTTTAGCAACCACTCCTCTGGCTCCTTGTCTTCTGGCAGCATGGCCTAGTGGAACAAATGTGGGCCTGGGAGCCAGGAACCCCTGAGCTTTGTTCCTACTTCTGCCACCGACTCTCTGAACAGCCTTGGCAGGTCACTTACTCTCTGTGCCTCGGTTTCCCCATCTGTAGAACAGGGATGTTAACACTGACCTGTGTCACAGAGGGGCTGAGAGACCCAACTCGTTCTTGTGAAGGGCTTGGAAATCCACCCGAATGAGGGTTAAGCATAAGAGCCATATCGAATTTGGAGCCAGACCCTCAGCTACAGTAAATCAGCAAAGCTCCATTGACGTCGTCCGCGCTATGCTGCTGCACACTGGGCGAGGAGCTGTCCCTTTAAGACCCTACATGTAGAAATGATCTGGGCTTTTAGGTTTAGGAACGCAAATATGCTCGTTTAACCTCTGAGGTGAAGCTGCTCCTCTCAGAGCGGCTGCCAAGGTGCAGCAGATGGGTTCCCAGCAAGTTCAAGGGCGGGAAAAGCTGCTGTCCATCAAAGCTCTGCCAGGACGGCAGGGATTCGTCCTCGTTTTCTTAAAGTGAAGCCACTTCCTCCTGCCAGCGTGGGAAATTCCGACGGAGGCCGGCATACGGGAAAGGAGCACGCAAGGGCCGTGTGGGGGAAAACCCTTCCAGGGGCGTTAGCTGGGAGCACGGCCCCTGGGTAATTCTAAGTTGTTGGCAGCAGAAAGATACCTGGGCCCGGCCCTCTCTGGGGTTGGCATGAAAGGGAGACAGGCCGGCGGCAGCAGCTCCGCAGAACCGTTTCTCTTTAAAGCCAGGAGCTGCTCTGGGCATGTGAGATGCTCCCGGGGGCGCGATTGGAGGCGGAGGGAGACCCAGACGCAGGGCGTACAGTGATGAGTTCCTTTTATTACGGAGTTTGAGAGAGTCCACGTGTACAGCGTTTGACACCAATCACACACGAGCTAGACTTCATTGTACTGCTAAACAACACGACCTGTCCACTAGCTCAGACCTGAACGGACATTGTTGTGGCCCCAGCTCCGCCACGGGTGCAACGGGCTGGCGGTGGGAAGTCCAGCTTGGGAAACAGCTTTGCGCCCCCCCCCCCCCCGATCCTCGCCGGGCACCTGCCTAGAAACACGTCCTTGTCCTCTGGCTGCCCGGGCCGGTGAAGTTAGGCCAGCACCCTGCAGCGTGGAAAACCCGTCCAAAGGCCGTGGGCTGGAGAGCGGGGCTGCCAGCTGCACCAGCCCTGCGGGACTCTCTATGGGCCAGGAGCCAAAGGCAGCAATCCAACAAGTGTCAGCTAAAGGGGCTCCCATCCAACCTGAGCCCGTTACCGGCCCCTTGGTCAGCGTGCCATGCGCTGCTCCAGACCAGCTGGAGGCCTGAGCCTCCCTACGCTGCAGGTTTGGAGGCTCCACAGTTGGGGGCCAGACCCTTAGGAAGCTCCTTGCGGGGGCATTGTACGCACGGCAGTGCCCACCATCTGCCTCCTTCGCCCAGCACCTGGTGTCTGGCTGCAATTGTCCAGCCCTTCCCAGCCCCCACCCCCTTCCTGCTTCTCTCCAAGGGAGGTGTCATCCTAGACAGGTTTTAGTCTAATGCCAGGCTGCAGCTTGATCCGTGCACTCTTCGAGCTAATCCCTGGAAATCCTGGGGCCTCTGATTGTATTAAATACCTCTCATGCAATTCAAAACCAACTCATTAAGGAGTCCTGGGTGACACAGGGCCAGTTACACAAAATGCCCAGTGCCTGACAGCACACAACTTTCACCCTCCCCGACCCCCAGGAACAATGGCCCCGGGAGGAAACACGGGAAGCCAACACACCTCTTTTCCCCACTGAGCAAAGTTCCTTGAGTGCTACCACGTTCCCAGGCTGGTGGCTGGCTGGGCAGTCTGGGTCTGTAGCCAGGAGTTCCCATCCGTCCTGAAGGCAAATGCTATAAAAACTATTTACAGTTTGTTCCAGTGAAATAAAAAACAAACCAACTGAGAGAGGTTCACAGTATTCCCCTCTCCCAGGACAGCCCCTTCTCTAGCTCTGCTCCCTGGCCATGCTTGGCCTCCCCTCTCCAGCAGGTAGTTTAGGTCAAGGTGGAAGCGTTCAGAACCCTTAGGTCTTTCCTTGTGCAATAAAAGCCGCCATCGGGTCTGAACTGATGCCATGTTGCTTAATGAATCTAACCCAGCCAGTGTGCCGCAAGTGTATAGCTAGGCTGGGAAGGATTAGCTTGTGTATCTGTAAATGTCAATCGCACTGCACCCACACGAACTGAGGAGAAACTGTTTCCAGTGGTGATCATTGAAATTTACAGATACACAAAGTAGAACTTCTTAGAGTTGAAGGATCTTTGTGTATTTTGATGTGTGATGTTGACAGCTTGTGTTTTAATGGTGGTTGAAGTTTTAACTTTTTGAATTTCAACGTCTGTCATTCAATAATTGTCTGACCCTCCCCTCCAGATAATTTCCCATAACTGTGGACATTTAAATTGATCATCTAAAACAGATCTTTAAAAATAAAACTTGATCTTAGCCGTCAACGTTCTAAAGCAATGAAAATCGAATTCTGCCAAGCCTCTGTCCAGTGCAGTCTGGGTGGAAGGAAAAGACATATTTTAAAGCTGGTGGCTTTCACCGCAACAGAGGTGCTACTGAATTGAGGCAGCCTGACCCAGACAGGCCTCAGATGTTCAGTATGGAAACTTGGACTCCACCAGAGGGAAAACCACAATAATCCCAAACGTATAATGCACCCCGCCCCCGCCAACACACACCACTCAAGAAAATCACCTCACTGTGAAAAAACTTTCCCCAAATGCTCCCTGTTAGTTCACATACAGATTTACAGAGAATTTTTTTTTTATGTGAAGCGAAGCGTAAATCTCTAATCCACCACTGCTACTTCTTTGGCTGCAGGATCCTACACACTTAATCACTCTGCCTCAGCTCCTATCTGTACAGTGGGCATAGCTTGAGCTTTCCTTCCTCTCACCCGCTGTCTGTCTGGTCTAGACACTGAGCTCGTCAGGACAGAGACACTTACTATGTGTCAGCGCAGCACCTGGTGCAGTGCGGCCTCAATCCACTGCAGTAGACACACTGAACAATAACTTAGTGAATTTCATTATCCTTCCAATTATGGTCCTTTCCTCCCGCTCCCCCCAAGCCCAGCACAAAGTGCTCTGACCCTGGGCTGTGTATCCTTTGAATCCTTTTGTCCAGCAACCAACCAGAGTAATTTGCAGAGGGGTTGGCCGAGGAGGGTCTATGGGCATTTTCTCTCAAGGACTATTAAAAAACAAACAAACACCTCCCCTGTGGCTGGCACCTGGTGTCTTTCAAAGGCCAAAAGCAACCCTCTGCCTTTCTGAAATCTCTCTCTGCCCCAAGGATGGGGGAGAAGGCAGCCCCAGCGGAGGTAACGAAATGCCCCATGCATTAGTAAGCTTAAGAACTCTGATTTGGATGCCTGCTTTACAGCCCTAATCCCCCTTTAAATCAAGCTGTTTTCTTGCCTACCGGAGTGTCCTACAAAGAAGAGTGAGCTTCCCTTGGGCTATTCTTCTTAGACGGCACCAGAGCCCACACCTGGTTCTGTTTAAATCCGTCAGATCGCTGCTCAGGTAACTGCTGGCCAGTGGCAGAAGAGGAGTAAAAAGAACACAGCCATGAAATGTCAATGCCAGAGAATCAGCCTGGCCCGTAAAGTGGTGGGAGGGAAACGCAAAGGCGTGTGAAGTCAGAACAAGCAAAGCACAAAACTTCTTCGCACTGCTCTTGTAAATGCTGCTGCCAAGTGCCACCAGCAGGGGGCGTTGGCACCACTGAGTTGCAGGGATGGTGTCTGGATAGAGTGATGCCACACAAACTGGAAGGCTTTGAGCATTTTTGTGTGGTTTGGCATTAAACAAAACCCAAATGAGTTCCTGATTGAGACACCTGTCTCCAGCGTGCTCGGGTCTGGCACTGAGGAGATTTGGGGGGAGTCCAGCACGGCCAGAATATAGCCCAATTGTCTCCCGTTTCCTGCCGAGCCGATCGGGATAGAGCGCTCCTGTGCTGGCTCCATCCTCCGCATCCCAGTCAGGAGCAGGCGCGTTCCCATTCTCCCCTCCCCTCTCTTTCGTTGTAAGCAGCTGGATGTGTCTACCTGCACCGTGGCTTCTGCAGAGTGCTACCAACAAAGCAAAGCCCGGACTGCTGGGGGATTGGGCCCGGAGAAACCTGGGCAAGGATTCTGCTGCTGACCGTCCGGCTTGACGCTGAACAGCTTGGGCTGTGAAGTGCCTCCTTGGCAAGGGAGCGGGAGAATTGGCTGTGACTTACGCGCTCCGCACAATGGCTCCTCTCAATCCTCTTTGCTCTTCCCTGTTCTCCATGACGTCCCAGAGGATGAGGAGTCTTGGAGTCCCTCTGTCGCACGGCACGCTGCCTGGTCTGGTCAGCGTGAAGCCCCAGCCGCTGGGATGGGGCCGCGACATGGTTAGCCACACCTCACAGATATTACACCTGACTCAGGGTTTTTTTTTTGGGGGGGGGGGGGGAGTTGCAAAACCTTCATGAGATTTGAAGAAATGAAAGGCTTGAATATCTGCAGGTGCATAAGCCAGAGCAAGGTTCGTGTGGGCTGGAAATGAAGGCCAGCTCCCCGTCCTCTGCACCTAGAGGACAGGGGCAGGGATTCCCTCGTGGGGAACCAGCTGTTCTTTCCTGCAGCCAGCCTCCGAAGGAGCTGGGGGAAGGTCACAGCTACCATAGAGCTAAGGTCACGTTTCCACAAAGGGGGACTGGGTTCCCCCCCTTCCGAGTGGGTTTGGTTGGCACAAAGACTCCATGAAACGTATCCCCTAAGCGTCGCCTGGGAGCTTCAGCTGGCTACCCGCTTGGAGCCCTCCCACCTCCAAAGCTGCAGTCGTGAGCTTTGCCCTGCCGCCTTGGCCAACACAGCTGATATGGGGCAGTGCCAATCACCCCTTCTGAGGGGTCCAGCCAATACTCTCCAGATGTCTAAGCCCCAGGACTGCATGGTGCGTAGTGCCAAGCACACCCACGTGGCGTGGAGTGAGCCAGCGAGCCCCATAGGGCAGCGAGGGGGCTGGGAGAGCTGGTGGACTGTTTGGGGTCACCTCCATCTCCGTTCCAAGGATGAATTACTGTTCTCCCCCCACCCCACGCCTGGATGGCAGACTGCGGGAGGGTGTTAGAGTCGTTGCTGGGCGTGGGAACGTCACAGGGTGAGAGGCGGCAGCAGCAACTGGATTTGGGATGCGGGGCTGTTTTGAATGGGAGGGGGAATTGGTCACAAATCCAGAGGCTAAACCCCAGCAGAAAGCTAGGCCAGGTGTCGTATCATCCCCTGCCCTCCTCCCTGCTGGAGACCTGACACCCCGTCACCAGTGGAGCCTTGGAGCCAGAGAGCGAGTGGCTGGTGGGAAGGAGGCAGCTCCAGTGAACCCAGGGTGGGTATGAAGAACTGTGCAGGATCTGCACTGTCCCCTTTCTGCGGCCTTCGTGGGCCATCTGCTGAGCCCCCTGGGGCTGCATTTTGTACACGACCCCCTTCCGGCGTCAGCTGGGGCACCTGCCAGCCCAGCCGGAGCCCAGCTCAATGCAGGGAATCAACACGGGGTGGTGTTTTCTATGGGGCCAGCTGGTATTGCGTGCAGGGGCTGGGAGTCGGGCCTCCTGGGTTCTGTCCTCACCATGGCTTCCCCTTCTCGGTGCCTGCTGTACCCCCTTGGCAAAGCCCATCAAGAACTACAGGCCAGCCGCTGCCTCCTGGGACTGTCACTAACATCTCAGTCGCCTCGCGGTGGGTTGATTCTCTCCACTCCCTGCCGGGGCTTTACCAAGGGATTTTCACCTGCCGCCTCGCTGGAGCTATCTGTAATGACAAGCCAAGGCCATGCCGCTCCCCACCCCTACGCACCCCTGAGCCCAGGGTGCCGCTGGCTTGCTGGAAGGGGGGAGGCCGAACGCAGGAGGGCCGACTCCACCGCCGGGGGGCGCGTGTCCTTGGAGGCGCTCGGAGCAAGGAGGCGGCAGCGGCCGCCTCTCCCCTGAGACGCACCCTCGGGGGAAGAGCCGCCCCTCCCCTGGCAGGGGGCTCCCGCTGGGCCCCCTGTCCTGGTGCATTATCAGAGGGGCTTTTCACCCTGGCTGCCCCCTGACTCACGGACAAGACAACACTGAGCTGTGGGGGAGGGGGAGGAGGAGAGGGTGGGGGAGGGGTCGCGCCGTTAGGCTAATTCTCCTCTCTGACAGGCCGGGTCTTCATCTCGGTGAATTTGAGGGAGTACTGCCAGCCGGTCCAGGAGGACCATTCGACGCCGTCGGCGTAGGAGCTGTGGTGGCCCTTGAGGTACTGCCCGTTGAGGTTGGAGGTGTGGCAGTTGCGGTACCACCAGGCCCCGTGGTAGAAGGCGGCGCAGTTGTTCTCCGAATGGTCGTTGTCCAGGTCTTTGGTGGTGAACTTCATGCCGTTGTGCTTCAGGAAGGAGTCTCCTGCCGGGGGAGGGGAGAGCACCCGTCAGCAAAGCGCCTGCCAGTCCCTGCTGGGCCCCGCTCGCCCCCCTGGCCCTGCTTTTCAGCCTCCTGCATCCCCTAGATTCAGCCTCAAGCCAGCTTCCCTTGTTTAACGGATACGTAGGTGAGCGGGCGCAGGTCAGGCCGCAGCTTTGGTTTCAGCTGCCTGGCTAGAGGCCGCAGGCAAAGCCGCAGTTTGCACCAGCGCAGTGAGCAGCTTGGAGCGGCTTTGCCTGTCTGCCCTGGCGACAGAGACCTTGGAGGTCAGGGACGCGCGAGAGAGACGGGCTGAGCAGACCCAGGAGCAACAAGCTGTGCAAACTCCCCTTACTGCTACAGTCCTGCAAATGCACCTCAGGTCCGACCAGTTGCTCCCCGTGCTAGTCCACCTTTAGGCTCCCAAATGCTTTGCTGACGTACCTCACTCCTGACCCACAGCTTCCCTCCACCCCCACCCCACACGCTATCCCATGCCTCCCTATGGCTGGTATGAGCTGCTTTTCCTCCCTGTAGCAATATGGAATGAATGGCAAAGATTGGGGCTCATCAAAGGCACAAGGCTGTGGGGCTCAATGCAGTGACAGCAGGGATGGGGCTGGCTGCAGCCGGCTCTGACACAGCCCCGCAGAAACGAGGCCTCATCTCCCCTTCCCTCCCTGGGCGATCTGCTCTGGGCGTGGGACCGGGGAGCGCCCCCTGAGCAGCGCAGACCGACCTGCTGTTCCGGAGTAGTCGGCGATGGTGACTGGGTAGCCGTCCTCCTCCGGGTCCACGGAGAACAGGCCCACGCCGAAGGCGCCGTACTGGGCGAAGGCCGTGCCGTTGTCGAAGTCCTCCAGGTCGATGCGTAGCTCATAGCTGGCCTGTGTGGTCAGGGCGTGGAGCCGTGCCAGCCCTGTGGTGGCAAAGCAGGAGAGTCAGTCATGGGCACAGGCACCTGGCTCACCACGGAGCTGAGGTGAGTAATGAATGCTGGGCAGACAGCAGAACGCTTCGGCCTCGCCCCGCCCGGGGTGACCCTCCCAAAAGGGGAGATGGGGAGGAGGACTGGGGGGCAGAGGGAGCAAACATGGCTCCCCCAAACAGGCTGCTCCTCATCTCCAGAGATGGGGCGTCCTTCATCCAGCTGAGTTCAACCTGTCAGGTTAGCGATCCACCACAGCTAACAGTCCCTACGGGGTGGTGAAGGACAGGGCTTTTGCTGCATGTCAGTCCTGGCCTGGGGAGCAGATCCTCTCTCCCGGACACGCAGGCACATGCGGGGAGCTCTGCAGCCCGTTTGCTCACTGACTAACGAAGAGGGTATTTAATTAAATGTCTCAGGAGCAGTCAGTGGCAATAAGTGACACTTCCCAAGGTGAGTCTGGGTCTCTTTCAATTCTCTCCCTTCCCCTCCTCAGCCTGTTTTCCAGGATTCGAGGCCGCGCGTGCTGCGGAGGGTCTAGAAGCACCTGGTGAATTCCACCACCCACGCCCTGGGGTGGGGAGAGGGGCCCCCACACCGCACCTCCTGGCTTCAGCCGCTGAGCTCGGGCTTGTCCCGGAGGGGGCGCTCGGCATGGATTGCAGGCAGCAGGGAGCTGTGCCCGCAGGAGCTGGGGGAGGCAGGCACTCCTGAGGGGTTGCCCTGACATCTCACTGAGCAATGATCCTTTGGAGATTTCACTCCTCGGAGTGGGGGGAGGAGGGGAAGGGTCTTTAAAGACAACCCGGAGCTGCGTTAGCAGGAGCTGGTTTTTAAAGCTCAATTGCAATTGTATTGGGAGACTTAACATCTTCCTGTCAGCCAATGGCGACTCTGCCTCCTCACCTTCTCCCCACCCCCAGCCTTGCTCTGCTGTGCAGAAAAGGAGTCCAGGCGCCTCCTTTTCCCAGCTCCAGTGTGGCCCTCGGCTTGTTTGCTACTGATTCCCTCCCCCCTGAACCTCCGCTGCCTGCCCCTTCTCTTCTGAACCAGCAGCCCTGCCCCAGCCCTTCATTGATCAGCTGCTCTTAACCCCCCAGACAGCCAGACACACACACAGAGCAAGCCCCTTTAACAGGCCCAAACACACTTGAATTAGCAGCTCCTCCTGCATGGGGGAGCCCTCAGATAGCACCCCCTAACCAGATTCTCTCTCTCTCTCTCTCTCTCTCACACACACACACACACACACACACACACACACACACACACGGAGGGCCCTGGGCCCCACTGCACAGCAGCCACCCTGTTCTGCGTTCGCATCAGGATGCCAACCGTGCCTGGGTGCCCGTGCGGCAGGGATGGCTAGTAAGGGGCTGGGCTGAGCGTGCTGGTTGCTGAGCAGCTCGCCTCGCCCTTTGTGAGGCTTCTGGCATCCATTTCCTCAGCCTCAGGGAGAGCCAAAGAGCCCCAGAGGCCTCTGCTGGGCTCGTCTCCTTCCTCCTGCGCTCCCGCTGCCTGGCAGTGCAGCGGGCACGGGGAGTGAGATCCCTGCAATGCCACCTTACCTCCAGGCCTCTGCCTGCCAGCCACGAGCTCCCTGGGCAATACCAGCGCCTCAGCACGGAGCAGAGGGCCAGTCCCTTTGACAGGGGCTCTTGTAGGATGTAGGGGTGGTACTGCCTGCAGGGGTTGGCTTTTCTTGTCTCTGTTGGGCCATAACCTAGAGTCTCTGGGCAATGCCCCCAGGGGGCCAAACTCTGCCCCACCCCAAGGTAATGCTGTGACTTTGATAGTTACCTCGGGGATGGATTTAGCCCCGAGTTTTTTAGGCTGGCTTTCTGTGTTGGAGTCACACTTGCTTGACTGTGTCCTAGGCTCTGTACTGCTAATGGGGATTCTCCTATACCTCAAGAGGCTTCAGGAGTAGAAGGCTCTGCTGAGCGGATTAGTGACAGCCACACGGCGCTGGGCACAAGGTATCTAGCCACCTCACACAGCATCCTATTGTCTGCAGCTCCCCACTCCCCTCCTCACCCCACCTTCATATCTGCAGAAAGGGGAGTGGGCTGCTATTAGCCACAATACACCCACTCCTGCTGTCTCCAGATTGGGCCCCAGCCCGGCCCCAGGTCCTCGCCGTTGCCAGGAGGAACCGTGCGTTTTCCCCTTCCCCCAGTGCTCTCTAGCACTGTGGATCCCAGTGGGTCCAGCCCACATGTGCAACCCCCAGTCCCCTCCCCAGTTGCTGGTTTGATTCATCAAAGGACGTTTCTGTTCTTCTCCCTAGATAAAATACCATGGACGAGAAAAGCAACCCTCGCCCCTCTCCCCCCAACATGCCAAGGAGAATTTAAAAGGACCCTAGGCCGATGGTTTTGCTAGCCCCTGTGCAGTGGGCTGGAGCAGCATACCTAGCCAGTGCTCTCCCGTCAGCTTCCCGAATCCATCCCGGTATGCTTCCCATCCGCGGAAAAAATTCACCGAGCCGTCCTCCCGCCGCTGGAAAACCTGGGGAAACAAAAGGCACAGATGGGGCTGGATTTGGGGGCAGGGGACAGCCTGGGGTGCTGGGCTTGGGGGGCGCCAGGCTCGGGGTATTTAAAAGTGTAACAAATGGAAGGGAGGGTGCCAAAGACGCTCCTCGCTTGGGGCACCATGTGGTCTAGGGCCGGCCCTGGGCGCAGCAGCTGGGATGTGAGAGTTCTGAGCCCGGCCCCACTGCCAGCAATTCCCGTGAGGAGCCAGGCGTCCCCGCTGCCTGTTCCATGGCGCGGCTCTCTGCAGAGCCGTCTCGTTCCAGGAGTGCTTTATCAGACCTGGGCGCAAATCAAACCCTGCACACTCGCTAATTACCTTGGGACTATGGGGTGTAGGGGGACGTGCCATGTCATTGTCGCCTGTCTCCTAGCGACAGGGGAATCCGCTCAGAGCAAAGAACTCACTTGCTCTCTTGCCCAGAACGCCAACTTTTATTGGGGTTGGAAACCCCCTGGGTTAACGTCAATAAAAACGGGTCCTTCTGCCTGTACAATGATGCCACCCAGGGGAGGACACAGAGGCATCAGTTTGCAATACCACAGCCAGTGCCCGTTGCTGAGTGACTGCACGCTCAGTGGCTGGGCTATTACTTGTATCACGTAGACCCAGCCAAGATCAGGGTCCCCCATGCTAGATGCTGTACACACAGAGTAAGAGACTGTCACCGCCCCGAAAAACGTACATGCTAAGTAGACGTGACAGCCAAAGGCGGAGGGAAGGGCAAATGTTGTTATTCTCATATTACAGGGTGGGGAACTGGGGCACCGAGACATCAAGTGAGTTGCCCAAGGTCACGTAGCAAGTCTGTGGCACAGCCAGGAATTGAAACCATGTCTCCTGAGCGTCAATAGCCCTAGCCCTGAACTACGCGCTGGTCAGGTAAGTCCTGCAGAGCTGCTTTATTTCACTCCCATAAATGGATCTGGAGTTAAGTGTCTGGGGAAATCCAACTCTTAAGCATTCATCACCAACAGGATCTCTGCTCTGTGTTTGGTAGCTGCCTAGTGATCAGGATGTAACTCCTGGAGCCTGGCTAAAGTATTGACTCCAAAGACACTAACCCAGGAATTTTGCCCTGCTGTGTGTATACCAAGCTGGATTTCTGCCGATTGCTGATTTGTAACTATCCACCCGACAATGTAGATGAACAATTCTCAGTCTGCGGGTTTTTCCTCTCTAGCTAGCCCCCCATCCCTCCTCCCCGTAATATTTGAATGCATAGGCTTATCAGTTTGCAGCACATTTGGTCTATCTAAGATCCTTATAGGGTTCCTGTTACCACAGTGTCTGAGCCTCTCAAAAGCTCTAATATATTTATCCCCACAACCCCTCTGTGAGATGCAAAAGTGCTATTATCTCTGTTTTATGAGTGGGGAAACTGAGGCACAAAGCAACTATTGGCAGGAAGTCTGTGGCAGAGCAGGGAATGGAACTTGGGTCTCCCAAGGGCCAGGCTAAAGCCCTAACCACTGATTCATCCTTCCTCTCTTGCCAAATGAGCTGCAGACATGCAGTGACTCCCCTTCTTTGCATGTGAATGTGGGGATCTGGCTGAGGAGCAGCCGTTCCCCCAGCCTCCCGGCAGGCAAAGGCCTGTCTGCGTGAACATTTGTCAGTGAGACGGGGCATACTGACCATGGTCTGGCCAAAGGGCCATACTTGGCTCAAAGCGATGCTCCCCAACAACACTTTGGTGCTGAGAATTAGCAACAGAAGCAACCCAAACCAGCAGCAGCTCCTCCTCCGGTCACCCTCTCAGAGCCGGGACTGTGAGCTGGAGTGGACTCTCCTGCTTTGGCCCCCTCAGAACTGGGGTCAGATGGAGCTAAGATGCCCTTATATAAAAGCTGCTTCCCCCAGCGGCTGGCTTGGGTGCCCGTGATCTATGGCTGATGAACCTTTGGTCTCTCAAGTGTTAATCAATATATTGTCCCCTTGTATTTTTTCCCCCTTCTATTGGATCATTGGACTAAAGTTCGGCATTAAAAAAAATCCAAATGAGTTCCTGATTGAGACACCTGTCTCTAGCCATGCTCGGGTCTGGCACTGAGGATTGGGGGGTGGGGGGGGGCCTTCCTTCTCACACACCATTTAACCCTTTTACACCACAGCGTCCCAGTTCTCTATTGGTGTGTCAAGGAGTGGAGTGCGGGAATGGAGCAGGGAGGGACAAAGGGGGTTTCAAGTCACCTATTCACTCCCACAGCCTGGGGATGGCATGATCCCATGATATCAGTTAGAGCAGCCCCAGGGTTGCTTTAACTTAGGCTTTGCTTGATGTGACTCCCTGCAGCAGTGCGCTCTGGCAGTGCCTCCCACTCCCTCCTCAAGGCTTGTGCCATCCTGGATGCTGGGAGCAGGGCTAGGACAGAGTTTGCTCCAGTAGTCAGACACCAGTGAGCCAAACCCCTTTATGCGGGGGGGGGGGGGTGTTCCCATCAACGTGGCATAAAGGGGCCTTGGCACAATGGTGAGCTGGCCCCTACTCTCTAAATACATCACAGGAATAATGCCAGGGAGGGGGGGGAGTTATTTAAGTTAAGTGCCAATGTGAACACGAACAAATGGATATAAACTGGCCATCAACAAGTTTAGGCTTGAAATTAGGCAAAGGTTTCTAACCATCAGAGGAGTGACGTTCTGGAACAGCCTTCCCCGGGGAGCAATAGGGGCAAAAAACCTAACTGGCTTCAAGACTGAGCTTGACAAGTTGATGGAAGGGATGGTATAATGAGACTGCTTGCAATGGCATGTAGCCGATCTGCGACTGCTAGCAGCAAATATCTCCAACGGCCGGCGATGGGACACTAGCTGGGGAGGGCTCTGAGTTACTACAGAGAATTCTTTCCTGGTATCTGGCTGGTGAGTCTTGCCCACATGCTCAGGGTCTAACCGATCACTATATCTGGGGTCGGGAAGGAATTTTCCCCTGGGTCAGATTGGCAGAGACGCTGGGGTTTTTTCACCTTCCTCTGCAGCAAGGGACACGGGTCACTTGTAGGTTTAAACTAGGGTAAATGGTGGATTCTCTGTAACTTGAACTTTAAACCATGATTTGAGGACTTCAGTAAATCAGCCAGAGGTTAGGGGTCTGTTACAGGAGTGGGGGGGGTGAAGTTCTGTGGCCTGCAATGTGCAGGGGGTCAGACTAACTGATCACGATGGTCCCTTCTGGCCCTAAAGTCTATGAGTTTAGAGCTTCCACATCTGTTGAATGGGGATGTAGCTGCCCTTTTTTATGGGATGGGTTGAGATGCGAGATCAGATTGTACCCTTGCATGCCCTGGTGTAAATCCAGAGTCACTCCGGATGGCCATCGGGGTCGCTTGGTAAGGAGTCGGGCTCTCGGACGAAGGGTGCCCCAGCAGTGCCTGCTGATTGGGTTAATGCTGGGCATGTCTGCCATTAGCTGCACACCCAGCTCCTGTGCACTCCCTGCAGGGCTCACCCTGAGCAGACGGGTAACTTCATGCCAGCTGATCTGGCCGGGTTTCTGGCAGCATTGATACAACACCGCTGGCATGCATCACCCCCTGCACAGGCTTCTCCAGCAAGACCCTGCAAGCTAGCGTTTGGTGGAGGTCTGCAGGCCCGACTTAAGGGTGACGTGTGGCGGGCCTGGGGGTGGGGGAAGCTGCCTGGAAGAGGTGGCCAGCGCTCCCTCTGATCCATGCTGTACTTACCTTCTAGAATTAGAGCCTTAATTTTTATCCTTGCATTGAGCACTTGAGAAGCTACAGTTAAGCCCTTTTAAAAGGGCTTTCGTCGGACTCAGCTGATGGGAGGAGGCCGCTTGGCTGGAAAGGGGCCCAAAGCTGATTTCCAGGAGGGATGTCAGCTCCGATTGGCTGCCATGATCCTGTGCGTGGAGGGAGGGAGCAGGGCAGGGGCAGAGGCAGCCATGAGGCTCCCCTTTAATCTGCTTTGACCTTAACTTGTAACTAGGCCAATTGCCTCTGCGCTGCTCGGGGCAGCATGAGGGGCCCGTCTTCACCAGCTCAGGGCCCCAGGAGGGCTTGGCGATTAGAGAGACGCTTTGGCAGCTTAGCGTCATGCAGAGCTCTCTCGAGAAACACTACGGGGGGAATCAACAAACCTTCCTGATCCTCCGGAGTCCTGAGCAGGATTCATCGCCGCTGGGGGGACAGCTGGTGCTGGGGCCTAGTGTCCAGAGCAAGGGACTAGAAGCAGGAACCCCTGGGTTCTATTGTGGATCAGAGCAGGAGTCGCTGCTGGTTGGAGCAGGGGCCTGGGAGGCAGGAGTCTGGATTCTATTTCAGATCCAGGAGAGAGTTTCTAATGGTTGGAGTAGGGGAAAGGGAATCCTGCTTCGGCCATTGGCCGTGTCCCCACTCAGTGCCTCGGTTTCCCCCTCACTTTGAGATCCTTAGATGACACCGGCTACTTGAGTGCAGAGTATTAGTGCCCTGCTTGTGGTTGGGTCCATGCTGGTCTCCACCGTGCGAGCACAGATCACAGCGAGCCTTCTCGGGTGAGGTGCTGCCTGTGGGTGAGTGCAGGCTGTGGGGTGGGGCACAGAGGGAGGAGAGGAACAGCATGTGGCTGGCTCATGTACCCAGAACTGAGGATTCAGGGGCTGAGAGGTCTCCTCTGCAGCTGAAGCCAGAGCAGGGGGCTGAGGAGAGGGGAGGAAATCTAGCCAGGGGAGAGGGGAGACAGCAGGCTGAGGCATGTGGGGGGATGCTGCTGCTCTAGGTCTCGCAGGCAGCGAACAGGCCAAGTGGGGTGGGGGGAGCGCAGTGTTTGCTGTAGTTTCAGCAGCTACATCGCTGCTCTTCTCCATCTCATAAAATATGGATCTCCCCCTCTTAAGCAAAAAGGATTTGTTCCCCCTTCCGGTTAGTCAGAACTGAAATATTTATCTTTCCTGCTTACCGTCGCCCTCTCTGCCTGGAGTCGCTCGCCTTTCGATTGTCGCTGCCGAGTTACTGGTGCGCAAAGCACCATCTCCGGGGGCTGCAGCGGGGCCCGGGCAAAGGACAGCGAGATAAATAAATCACCATGCCCCAAACCATTGGCAGCACAGCAATGCCCAGCATCCCTAGGTGGGGGGGCTCCCTCTCCATCCAAACCTGGTCCCCTTCCTCATCGCTTGAATCTGGGGAGGGGTTGATTAGTTTTGGTCTGTGCCCAGAGCTCTCCGGGTCAGGTGGGGGGAGTGACAGTGTGCTAGAAATGGATCTGATGGAGTCCCAGACCACACACTGCCGCTCCGGGCCCTTCCCTGGTCTCTGACAGCAGCCTGCCTTTGTTTGCTTTGGGATACAGAGCAGTCCCGAGGCACAGGCTCTCCTCTGAAGCCCTTGCCCTAAAGGAGAGCTGGTGCCGAGCGGCTCACAGAGAATTTGCAAAGGCTTCCAAGGCAGGCAGGAAGTAAGTAGCAGCCCAGTTTTCTGAAGGCCTGCTTGGGTACCCTTCATACGATTAACACCTCCTGTCATTTAGTGGCGTAGCAATCAAAGGTGTGTGTGGGGGTGTCACCCGCCCAGGCAGCAGGATTTGGGTCAGCCCGTAAGGTACTTCCTGCCAGGAGCCTGATGCAGTCATTAACTGCAGTTGAGTGCAATGCTACCTTGCAGGGAGCGTGAAAAGGATTAAGCCCCACACTCAGATAAGAAATCTCACATTCCAGTTCCAATCCGCACCAATGAGCGAGGAGAGCTCTGGGCCCGGGACACCCAAAGAGGTTGTGGAGGGAAGGTAATGGCTGATGGGCACAAGTAAAGAGAGAACAACATGGAGTCCGTCTGAATCTGGGATTCGTAAATACCTTGCTCCTACTGCAGCCAGGAGAAGTTTGGGCCTTTCCCCTCCAGCAGGTGCCCTTTTAGAATATGTTTTAATCCTCGTTATTAACGCCGTTATTACAGTAGCACCCAGATGCCCCAGCAGAGGTTGGGACCCCATGGTGCTAGGGGATGGACACACCTGGCCTGCAGAGTATAAACTAAACAGGGAAGATGAGGGAGAAACTGAGGCACAGGAAGGTGACGTGACTTGCTGAAGGTCACCCAGCAGGTCAGTAGCAGAGCCAGGAATAGAACCCAGGTCTCCTGAATCCCAGTGCAGTGCTGTACCCACTAGGCCATGCACTCCTGTTTCATGCTGTAAATCTGACCCACTCTGCTGCAGGTTGCGAGTTATTTGACCTCCACGCTCTATACATCTGACCACACATGGCAGAAGGCAGCAGAGGAGCCTCGTTCTCCAGTCAGACACCAGGTCAGCACCGGCACCGATTGGGCTGTAGCAGGTAAGGAGCCCAGAGGCTACTGGAAGGCAGTGATAACGGTGTGAAAGCCCCCGGCCTGGACTAGTGGCCTGGGATTGGTTCCCCCTCTAGTCTGGCCTGCCCCCTGCCCTGATGTCCTTGAGATGTGCTGACTAGCATGCCTGGGCTAGGGCCTTGGAGGAATCCAATTTCTTTGCGGGCCTGGTCTTTGTTGCCTCTGAGCCTTGCAAACAACCCAGGGCTTAGCTCAACAGCTCTCCAGTGAAATTGGTTCAGCCACTGCCAGCACGTCCACCCACCCACATGCAAATATTCCCACATGTCAAAAGGAATAGCTTAAAAAAATCAATCCCAGGCTGCATGACTCCAAGTGATGCCTGTGACTTTACTGCAGCCTCTGTGATTCAACATCCCAAGGACCCAACGCCCCCACACATCGCGCCCAGCTTCCAGCTGAGCCTGACACCTCTTTCATCCCTGAGTCACTGACACCAGCAGTGTGCAAAGTTCAGTAACCTTCAATAGCCAAGTAGGGATAGCCCTGGATGGGGAAACTGAGGCACGGAGAGGGGAAGTGCCTTGGCCAAGGCCACCCAGCATGTCAATGGCAGAGCGAACCTCGGAGTCCTGGTTACCAGTCCCTTGCTCTAACCACTAGACAAAACTTCCTCCCAGGGGGTGGTGAATGCTGGTCTCCTCTCTCCCCACTGGCATAGACCACGGTGGTGGTCAGTGCCAGGGTAGGTCCTGATCCTGCCAGCCAGGAGGTTCTAATTGTAGGTTTGGGGCCTTCCTGCTCCCATGAGCAGAGCTTGCTCCATCTCAGCTGTTCCCTCCACAGCAGGGCTGTTCAGGGAGCGCTGCCCCTGGGCTGTGCCTCCAGTCGCAGCTGGCCCCAGGGCAGGGCCATGCTGACTCACCGCTGGCCTGGCCCTTTGAAGTACTTGGCGCAGGTGCAGAAGCTCTGATGCAGCCTGACGCTAAATCATTTTCTTTAGCTCCCTCGGCACTGAGTATCCAGCTCAGCCCCGGTCCCACTGACTGGGACGGCTTTGGAGATGGGGTTTGGCTAATCCTCTCATTCCACCCAGTAGGCGGCTGCTCCCACAGGAGCCAGGGCTGGCAGCCGGATTCTGGGGGGGCCTCATGCACAGTTCTCCTCAGGGAATCCCCCTCAATCTCTTCGCCCCCTTCCCAAGCCGCCTCTCTCCATGGCAAGGCCGAGGAATTTCCCTTTTCCCACCCAGCGCCCCACCAGGCAGACGCACTAACATCTTGTGTTTAATGGAACAGTCCTGCCTCAGCCACGGACCCTGCCAAACCCTGGCACTGCCTGTCTCTGACTCCCAGCGGATCCTCAGCAGAGCTCAGCACACGGGGTGCAGGTTGGGTACTGAGCTCTTCTTGAAAAGCTGGCCCCTCTGCTGCCCTTTCAGAAGCCCCCGGGATCCACCCCGACCATGTGGTTGGGGGTTATATTACCGGGCAGTGTGGTTCAGTTAATTGACAACGAGTGCGGTGGTCAGGACTCCTGGGTTCTCTTCCCGGCTGTGTGAGGTTGGGTAAGCCCCTTGGCCTGATCCTCACAGGTGCAGAGAACTTGCAGCTCCCCCTGACTTTAAGTGGGGTTGTGTGTTCTCAGCATCTCTGAAAGTCAGGCCTGCCTGCTCGGTGCCTCAGTTTCACCATCTGTACCAATGGCACGATGGTAGTGGCCCTCTGCTGTGATCTGCACTAGGAGCCAAGGCTAATGGCCACTGTATTGCCTGGGCTCCCCAGAGGAGCCAGGCACTTGCCGCACACGCTGCAAACTGCATTGGTCTCCTCACAGCAGAGCAGCTAAGCTCCTTTCCCTCCCCCACTGCTGAAAGCTGCTTACAGGCATCAGATCTTGGGGTTTATTTCCTCCGGCACCCAGCTGGAGGGGCATTTCACAGCCCGGCGCCAAGGGGCTGGCTCGCCAGCCGAGCGTGACCTAACAGGGACACGGCCCAGACTCGGCCAGTTCTCCCACCACCCAGGGCCCCCCACCAGTCCAACCTGAGGCGCTCCCAACTGCAGCGTCCCCCACAGCCCGTCTCTGAGACCGATCTCCTGGCCTCGGCATGCCTCTCCCGGGTTGCCTTAAGCTTGCGCCGAGTAATGCGTCTTCTTGGGCAGGTGCCACTTCACACCTGGGGAAGCCCTGGCTGTCCTCGCAGCCTGGGTGAGGAGGCGCTCGAGGAAGGCCAGGCCAGGATTTTCAGGCCCCTCCAGGGCAGTCTCAGCCTGGGGACTGTGTTGTGGTGTCTCCCCTACTGGCCTCTTTTCTCACCTCACAGCCAGGGGTGAGGGCAGCCTTGCCTCACCTGACCCCTGGCTGAGTCTCACTGCCCTCCCCTCGTGTGTGCCCTTTCCAAGGTCTCTCCCTACTGACTCCTGGAGCTGGCCAGCTCCGTGTCCTTGGCAGCTGCACGTTGTTGGGATTAGGTGGCCTTCGTGTCACACTCCATAAAGACAATAAGACAGCGTACGGGGTGAGGAGAGTCTTCGGCACTTAGTGCAGGGCCAGCTGAGCCGTGGGGTGGCCAGGAGCCTGCGTCAGCCAGGGGGCTTGCTTCCCCACACTGGCTCGGAGTGAAGTCTTGCCCTGTCTGTGAGCTAGGCAGGCCCCCCAGCACCCCCCTATTGACAGTGTGTGGGGGACGGGTGAACCAGGAATCCTTGGCCCCGTATCTCAGCATGTCTCCAGGGGACATTTATTGGCATTCTACTGGTTCACGTACATAATCTGACCAGTGGAGTGATGCCAGTAAATGTCAGTGTGTAGACAAGCCCTTAGGGTGTTCAGGTCGGGGGAGGGTAGCATCTGCTCTGGGCAGTGGGGTTGGCCCCCTCAAGGTGATGTGGAATGTGGGGCCCGCTTTGGGCAGTGTCACAGGTCCCTTGGGATGTCAGGGAAAGCAGGGCTAAGTATGGGGGGAGGGGGGGGCTGCAGAGCAAAGCCCGTCACCGTGACAGGGAAGGTGGCGCCATCCCTGGGCATCAGGCCTGGGCCCCTCAGCATGCCAGAGAAAGCTGGACCAGCTCTGGGCCGTGGTGACCCTGTGAAGGGTGAGTTTCGAAGGCCAGGCTAGTTGAGCTAGGAGTGATGAGAACGGATGGGCCCTAGAGCCAGACTTTCTCTGTGCTTCTTTTCCAGAGAAGGGGAAAAAAGCCCAGGAGTGAGTCTCCCACCAGTTCCCATTGGCAGGTCTCTAATCTCAAGTGGTGTCGGGATGGCGCTGAGGCAGATTGGATCTGATGGAGGGAGAGCAGCTGTTAACATTCAGCCCTCACGGGCTCTTGCAACAGGCACTGTTGCAAATTTCTCCTGATGCTTTATGGAATCGAGGCCTCGGCTCCATCGATCCGCAGGAAAGAGCCGCGGCCAATCACGATTCCTTGCTGATCCTTTTGCCTGAGGCTGCCAGCTCGAGGCTGCACCTCCCATTTTCTCCCCCAAGCCTGTCTGCATCCCTTCTCCCCTGGCCACGCTCCGTTCCACACCCAATTGCTGCCGCCCAGCCCCTATTCTCCTGCCCATGCTCTCCCGGAAAGCTGTTGAGCCCTAAAAATGAGGGGGTTCTGGATTCCCCCCTCCCCCAGCTGGCTACGCATACAGCAAGAGAGCTCAGCCGTGCTTGTTAAGTGAGAACATCCCTTCTGTCTCTCCTCACCTCGGCTTTCCCTCTTCCATCCCTCCTGATCAGTCATTTCACCTCATCCTACGCTTGCTTTGCCAGCCTCTCCTGCCTCCTCGGGCCCGCCACAGGCTGGCACAGTCCTGGCCCTGAGGAGAAGGGACCGTTTGAGACTCTTTAGTGTGTCTCAGCTGATCATACGTTGTGCCCCGCATCTGAAAGTGGCAAAGCACTTTCCAGACAGGCCCGCCCCGCGAGGCAGGCGAACCGTCATGGCCACGTTACAGCCGGGCAAACGAGGCACAGAGATGGGAAGGTACTCGCCCACGCTCAGCCAGCCCGGCAGTGGCAGAGCTGGGAATGGAACCAGGAGTCGTGACTCCGTCGCCTGGTCTGGCCACTGAACGCCCGGTCGTCTCCTGCTGCCCTTTGTGTTTATGGAGATACAGGGCAGCATATAACCCCCGATCTGTACAATGGCAGCAGTGTCCAGCTGCTCCCTCTCTTTCCCGCCCTCCTCCAAGCGCTGCATTGCAGCTGATTACTCACTCTGGATTACACTAGCCCCATCGGAGATCAGGACTTCACTTTGCTAGGGGCTGTACACACAGTAAGGGTATGTCTACCCTGCAATTAAATACCCGTAGCTGGCCCATGGGTTAGGGTCAGGCTAAGGGGCTGTTTAATTGAAGTGTACACCGCTCTTGGACCCTTTGAGCTGGGAGGGTCCCAGAGCTTGGGCTGCAGCCAGAGCCGGAACGTCTACACTACACCGCGAGCCCGAGTCAACTGGCACGGGCCAGCCATGGGTGTCTAACTGCAGTGTAGACATCCCCTAAGAGCCAGCCCCGGCCCCGAAGAGCTTACCTCCTATAAAGATGAGGCAGACGCAGGCTGGCAGGAAGGAAATATGGCCCTCCTTTCACTGACAGGGAAGCTAAGGTACAGAGGAACGCAGTGACTTTCCCAAGTCCCAGAAGCAGTCTGGTACAGAGCTGGGATTTGAACCCAGCTCTCATGAGTTAGAACAGCCGGGAAGAGTTTGGTTTAGGATTGTCTTTGGCCCGACCGAGGGCAGGAGAGACCAGGAGGGGTGCCTGGGTTGTTCTACTGAGATGTCCAGCCCCACTGGTCCATGCGATGGAGCTGGATATGGATGGGCTGCCCAACTGCACAGAGCCCTACGCTCCCACCATGGGAACTGAGTAACGCCGAGTGACTTCTAAACCCAGGCAAGACGACAGGGCCTTTGGTGTACAGCTGAACCTCACAGAGCCCCGCCACCGATCAGCACCATCTGTCTACCTTCAGCACTGTGCCCCCCATGTACCAGCAGCACATGTCCAGCTGAAGCACAGGGAACCGCCTTCTCCGTTCCCCTCTGGGCACAGCCCTTGGGATCTGTTCTGTGCCATCGCTCCCATCCCACCATGCCAGGCGGTCATGGGCCGTTACTTGGCAGGGTATCTCAGAGGCTGGCAGAGCTGTGCCTTAACAAGTGCTGTTCCCCATGTCAGAGCGACTCAGCAATGCAGGCAACCGACTTACCGTCCACCCCCCTCCGTCCGTCGTCATGTCACAGTAGACCTGGAAGCCTGAGGGATAATGAGTGGGGAAGATGGAGTAAATGCCGTCCTCTTGTTGTCCGCTCGCGTAGATGTCAAAGCAGTCCCGGGGCCGTGAGCCTGGAGCGTGGCACGGGAGGGAAGGGAGAGCAACGCAAGGCTAATTAATTGTTTAAATTAGAGCCTCCCCGTTGGTTTCTGGCTCTCACCCCCGCTGCCTGATCTAATTGGATGCTCACGGCCCACTCAGCCCCCTCTCATTTCATTCTTTTTCCTCCTAGGCTCCGGGCAAGCAGCGTCCTCGCTGAGGTCTCAGTGGCTTCTAGGGACCATCCGTGGCAGTACTAAGGCACTGAGAGGGAGCCTGCTGGAAAGCCATGGCCAACCCGCCACACGCACTCACCCCTCTCCCAGCACCATGTCACCGAGGCCTCCCTGCCAGGCAGATGAGTGCAATGGAAGGGGCTGCTTGCTCCCACAGCTAGTGAGGGCATCTGTATTGCATTGGAGAGAGGGTGCCTGCAGGGAGTGCAGCGTAGATAGATGCGGGGGGTGTGTGTGTGTGTGTGTGTGTGTGTGTACGCACAGTGTATATGTATAGCGCACACAGTATTTGTGTGTTTATGTTTGCACAGATACAACTATAATATAAAATTAAAGTTGAAATTTAAATTGAAACACTTTGATAAACCCAAATTGAATTTTTTGGGAAGGGGGAATTTTCCTTTGAGGATTTCAAAGTTTTCAGTGTGATTTGGAACAAAGCCAAAGTTCAAATTCTCAAAATTCTTTGAAATCTCGAAAGAGAACTGCCGGCCTTTGCACGGCCCTGTATACTATACGCCAACCGCTCGGCGAAAAGAACACTAGTAAGATTGCAAAGTCAAGTGCTCCAGCATTAGGAAACACCAGAATTAAAGCTGCCTGGGTGTCCTTACTATGACCCCCTTGTGCATAACTCAGTTTGATACAGTCTTTAATTACATGAGCACATATTTTTTCCATAGAACCTCTCTGCCTCATTACGAGCACAGGACGGATGGCACTCACGTAATGAGAAGCTATTCAATATTTCTTTTTGTTGTTCAGCATGTGGCCCAGGCCTTATTTACTGCACACTATTCACCCTGCTGTGAAAGCAGAATAAACGTCCTCCTGGGCTTTTCTGTGGTGCTCATCACCATAGTATCCACGTGCTTCACAAACATTCGCTGACTTTCACAACATCCCTGTGAGGCAAGCGGGTGGTATTANGCATCTGTATTGCATTGGAGAGAGGGTGCCTGCAGGGAGTGCAGCGTAGATAGATGCGGGGGGTGTGTGTGTGTGTGTGTGTGTGTGTGTACGCACAGTGTATATGTATAGCGCACACAGTATTTGTGTGTTTATGTTTGCACAGATACAATTATAATATAAAATTAAAGTTGAAATTTAAATTGAAACACTTTGATAAACCCAAATTGAATTTTTTGGGAAGGGGGAATTTTCCTTTGAGGATTTCAAAGTTTTCAGTGTGATTTGGAACAAAGCCAAAGTTCAAATTCTCAAAATTCTTTGAAATCTCGAAAGAGAACTGCCGGCCTTTGCACGGCCCTGTATACTATACGCCAACCGCTCGGCGAAAAGAACACTAGTAAGATTGCAAAGTCAAGTGCTCCAGCATTAGGAAACACCAGAATTAAAGCTGCCTGGGTGTCCTTACTATGACCCCCTTGTGTATAACTCAGTTTGATAGTCTTTAATTACATGAGCACATATTTTTTCCATAGAACCTCTCTGCCTCATTACGAGCACAGGACGGATGGCACTCACGTAATGAGAAGCTATTCAATATTTCTTTTTGTTGTTCAGCATGTGGCCCAGGCCTTATTTACTGCACACTATTCACCCTGCTGTGAAAGCAGAATAAACGTCCTCCTGGGCTTTTCTGTGGTGCTCATCACCATAGTATCCACGTGCTTCACAAACATTCGCTGACTTTCACAACATCCCTGTGAGGCAAGCGGGTGGTATTATCCCCATTTTATAGACGGGGAGCTGAGGCACAGACAGTAGCGGCGCCAGCTTTTCCGGCGCCCTAGGCGGCGGAAGGTCCCGCCCCTGAAATGCCGCCCCCAACAGCGGCGGCGGAAGGTCCCGCCCCCAAAATTGAACGGACGGACGGGACACCGGCGCCCCCAAAATAGCAGCACCCTAGGCGACCGCCTAGGTTGCCTAATGGGTTGCGCCGGCCCTGGGCACAGAGTATGCACTGGTTTTGGGTGCCCAATGTAAGACATTGCACAGGCAACCTTAACTGTGGGATTTCCTAACGTCTGAATGCTTGATTTTGCAACCTTAATAATGGTCTTTTATTTTAGTTATGTTGGGAAATTTCCTAGTTTTTTTTGTTTGTTTGTTTAAAGCGAACTGAAAAGACAAATTCCATCACGTGGCATCATATTGACACTCACATGGTTCATCAGCAGGGTTAGAACCTTTAGATCTGCTGCATAGATCTGCCACTTGAGCTAACTGAGTAACTGATAGTAGCAGTAGTAGGCTGTCGTCCTTTGTGTGCACCAGCACTAGAGCAGCAATTGCAGGGAAATTGCATTATGGTGCATTCTCAGTGTGAACAGACTCTTTGGAGAATCTAGCTGCTAAAATCTAAGAAGTCTCGACTGAGCATATGCAAACTTATTTTTCAAAGGTTTATAACCTGGCCAAATTGTGGCAGCTTTTCATGGGGCCAGCAAAAGGCACATGCCTGACACAAAGGTCCAACCCCTGCTAAATTTCATGTATCTGCTGCAAAGCAGGAGGATGCCAGAGCTTTTCAAAGAAAAGGTGAACAAGATTTTTTTTAACATGGGCAACACCGTGTACGTTTTCCTTAGACTCATTCTCAAAAACATCTGCACTGTTTAGGTTGAAATTTTCCAAAACAATTCAGCCTGAGGCCGACGCCTGGCGTGGAAAATTTTGGCCCAAAAGGTTGAAGTTTGGCAACGTTCTAAGCAACTGAAAATCGGATCAAACAACCTTAATAATAGGCCATGCCTACGACACAGGTGCATGTGTGATGGGATGTGCAGCCCCACTTCCCAGTAAAGGGAAGTGGCCTGGGCCTTTACAGCAGGACAGAAGGGCTCCAGGGGTAGCTAGGACCCAGGAATATTTTTCCACTGCAGGCAATAGAGAGGAGACACCTGGGTCCCTCTGGTGCTTGATTTGCTAAAGGTGATTACACTTCCCTAACAGCAAAGAGACCTGCGCCCAGCAGCAAGAGGGTGCGAGTGGGGAGGGGAGCTGCCTTCTATTGTCCCAGGGGCAGGGCCGGTGCAAGGATATTTTGCGCCCTAGGCAAAACTTCCACCTTGCGCCCGCCCTCCCTCCCCCCAGAGCATCGCTTATTATAAACTTTCAAAAATGAATACAGTGGAGTCACATCTTACGCGGGGGTTAGGTTCTAAGGTCAGCGCGTAAGAGGAAAATCGCGTATAGTGAAAATTACCATAAAGTACAGTACACACAGTATATGCTAGAACAGGGGTCCTCAACCTGCAGGAAAGGAGAGGAGGAAGCTGTCTCACCATTGGAACATCCCCGGGGCCGGGCTCCCCGGGCTGGAGGTCTCTGCAGGTCGGCTTTGAGCCGAGGCCTGGCCATGCCTCGATCCTTCTGCAGCGTGTCCAGGACGTCGCTGACAGAGCTCACCAGCCGGGCCATGTTGGTCTGGCTCTCCGAGAGCAGCTGGGAGGGGAGAAGACAAACGATCTGAGTGAGTCACCAGTTCCTGGCTTTACCCCTTTCCCACACTGCGGGCAGCAGTGTTGAATGCATCCCTCTAAGGCAGGTGCTGAGCCTGGCTGGGTCCAGCGGGCTGATCCCCTCACGTAGTGCAATGTGCTTCCCCCCCAGAGCAATCACTTCACCTACTGTACCCCTGAGATTCTGCCGCCAATAGGGGGCAGGCCTCCTAGGAACAGGGACACAGACCACATCTGGGAGCCATTCTTCCTACTGCCAACAGGGAGAGTCCTCACCCCAAATGCCAGGCTAAAAGGAGTGGGGCCGCAAACACTGAGTGTAGAATGACATTCACCAAACCTTCCATTTCCATCCTCTGGACTTCCATCCTCAGCCCAGATTATATTCACTATACATAGTGACAGTGGTCTGGTGGTTAGTCATGACTTCTTCGTTCTATATTTAGTTCAGACTCGCTGTGTGAGCTAGGGATACACCACTTAGCGCTCTGTGCCTCAGTTTCCCCATCTGTAAAATGGGGATAATGAACCACGCCCCTGCCTCACACAAGGGGTTGGGAGGCTTCATTGATCAATGTTTGGATAGTGCTTTGAACGCATAAAGGACTTGTCTGTGCTGCGACTCCTGGATGAAAAGGGCTGCAGAAGGGTCAGTGATGCGCTCGTATTACATCAGTGCAAAATCTGTTTGACGGTGAATTCAGCTGGTGCAGAATCCAGGCTTTGCCTTAAAATGCATCTAGCACAGAGCCGGGCCCAGGCTGAGACCCGGGATCCAAACCCCAACAAACTTGGGGAAAGCTCCCATTGAAGCTCATGGCAAAACTTCTGTTGGGAGCAGGATCAGGGCACTAATGTCACTTAAAACTAATACTGAGGCTATCAAATGGAGTTACTCTGTCCTTACCCAGTGGGGCCTGGCCTCTGCCGAATGACGAGGGCAAATCCCACACAAGCCCACAGCACATCTGAAAGATTAACTCTGACCTGCTGGAGCTCCTGACCCCGTGTCTGCCATTTGGGGGATAAAAGGCATCTTTAGAGAAGAAAAAAAAAAAAAGAGAGAGGATTCCCGGTCGGTTTAAAAATATCTGTGCCCTGCTGCAGCCAGATTGCAGAATGTTTGGCCTTCCCTGAAATGACCCAAGCATCACAAGACATTCAGCCTCTGGCTCAGAAGTGTGTGTGTGTGTGTGTGTGTGTGTGTGTGTGTGTGGGGAGTCGCACTGCTGGGGGACAGATATTGGAGGAAATGCGTACGCACAGTGAGACAAAATTCAGAACGGGGGCTCCATCGCGTCCGTTCCAGCATCTGGCCACCAACTGGAAGAAACAGGTCTTCCCAATAGGATGTGCACACTGTGTCGGCCATTTTATTTTTAGGATGTGTGGGTCATGTCTTTGCATGTGCAGTTACCTACTGTCCCACAGGGAATTAATGTCGGATTTCTTTCCCCCTTCTCCCCACGCATTAGGGTGGAACGGTGGCAGTTCGTTTGAGGCTGATAATCAAAGCGGAAACCTGCAACGGGAAGCACAACTCAGACGCACGGCAAGCGTAATGGCGGCCGGTGCCAGGCCAAGCTGCTGCCCAGGGACGTGAGCCGAAATGACAGGGAGCCGAGAGTTTTTAAACCCCGAGATGTTCTCTTTGGGGCTGGGCTTTGAGGAGGAAAAGTTGGGCCCCTACTTGTTTTATCCGCACTGGGTCGCCAATCTTCAATGCAAGCTTTAAATGTCCTGAAAGTCAGAGGGCTCGTGGCTTACGGAACGTGGGGTGCGTTGGGGGAGGGAGGAGCTCAGTGCACAAAACACCCCCTCCAGTATCAGCATCGATTGCCTCCCTTGTTCATGGTCTCAACTGAGAGACCGACTGGTCCATGAATCCTGAACTCCTCTTCTCCTCACAGAGCGGGGGCCCCTCCTGCTCAAAGGTGAGGCACAGAGCCAGGGCAGCGTGAGGAGAAGCTTTTGCTATGGCTGCAGCTGGGAACGAGCCACGGGGTAGACGCTGATTTGACTTTGTGGCTCAGGCCGGAGCGCAGGTTCTCAAGTCCCCCCAACCGAGTCTTCAGCGCCTGAGCTGTGACACCGACTATTTTTAGAGCATTAGCGTGAGCGCCACGAACCGCTGCGGTGCAGACGGGCCCTCCGAGTCTGGAGGCTTCTGTGTGTCCACAGAAGAGGTGCATGAGGGGGTAGCCACAGCAAAAGGCTCCCCTCATCCCTGGAATCCAGCTCACAATGGAGAACCAAACTGTTGGAAAGCAACGATGTGGCCCCTTTTCCAGAACAAAGAGGCCAGCCCCGGAGCGGGCTCGGTCACTTGGGGGTATTACATAAAACGAGAGAGGATCGTGCTGCTCTGCTCGGCATGGGCACGGCCTCCATTCCGGGATGGGCATCAACAGTGTCAAACAGGCACGCCCTGACTGCAGAGCGACGAGAAGCGTCAAAGGCTCAGCAAATGGGATCTGTAAAGAAGAGATTCGGGGAAACGAAGAGCAGACATCTCTGCAAGGGGCGGCTAACACCCCAAGCAACTTGCAGCTATCGATCTCATAGCCCAACTTGCAGCTATCGATCTCATAGCCCAACTTGCAGCTATCGATCTCATAGCCCTCCCAGTGGCGTAGCCAGGTTCTAAGAGCAGGGGGAGTGAACACAGGAAAAAAAGGTGCCACCCGCTGCGAAGCAGCGAAGAAAAAAAGAAAAGAAAAACCCAAGTCTTGCCGAAGAACCCGCCGTGCCGAATTACCCACCGCCGACTTGCCTGTGGGAAACCCGCGCTGGAGCTGCAAGGTAGCAGGCGCCCCCCAGCGGGCACAGGGAGGAGTGTCACCCGGCCGCCACGAAGCGAGGGTGGGGGGAGCAGGAGCCGCCGCTGCAAGATGCACGCAGCGGAGCCCAAAGACCCGGACGTGCTGGGAAGCGCCGAGTGAGTGCTCAGGGGAGCGGCCGCTCCCCCTGCTCCCCCCCTAGCTATGCTACTGAGCCCTTCACAAGGTAAGGTTCTTTTTCAGATGGGGAAACTGAGGTACAGAATGGTGAATTTGCCCAAGTTCACTGTGACCCAGGGAGTCCCCCCAGTGCCAACTGTCAGAGGGCACCCTATACCATAACTCACATCAGGCCTGACGCATTTATTGCCACAACACACGTGTCATAATCTGTGCCTAAAAGGTGTCATGTGAGGTATCGTATCCAAATTGGTAACACGCTGGTCATTAATATTATTGCGTGATGTATGTATGAGTGGTATTTAAAGAATTACAGATGTGTGATGGAAATATGTTCTAAAAAGGAGTTTTGCAAGCAGTGCCTAAGCCCAGCCTGTCCTAGACAAAGGAATGTTGTTTTGCCATGCCTCCAATGTAAACTGAGGCACGTAACACCTCAGAAGACAATGAGAAGTACATCTACATCTACATATAAGGTAAACAAAGCCAACAAGCTAAATGAGCTGGGGGAAAGGCCGCTTAACGATCATGCCCGGGGATGGAGCCTACACCCTCAGGAAGCCTTCCTGGCTCTTGAAACAGAGACAATAGACTTTGTGAAATATAAGCAAAGGCAGACGGCCATTTTGGCATCCATCACCCAGGAGACACAGGGGGAGCAGAGCCCTTTGAGCTCAAGAAAAGTGGATCCTCTTGGCCTGAAAACCAAGAGTAGCTGGAACTGACTCTGCGTGAGACCCCCGCTTAGACAAAGACTGTAACTCACTGAAGTGATGTTTTAGTCACTAAACTAAACAAGTGATGTTTTGTTTTACTTCTAACCACACCTGTGTCTTCTTTCCTTACCTGTTAGCACTTACATCTCTGTTCTTTGTTAACAGACTTATTCTTGTTTTATTAGAGAACCACGTCAGTGTTGTGTGTTAAACCAGTGGTTTTCAACCTTTTTCCATTTGCAGACCCCTAAAACATTTTGAATGGAGGTGGGGAGCTCTTAGGAAATCTTAAAACCCCCAGGGATCTGCAGACCACAGGTCGAAAACCACTGTGCTAAATGGAAGGGTGAAATCCTCAGGTAACTACCAGGCTGGAGTGGGATCTGTCACTTTGGAGGCAGCAAACTTCATAACTTCTGTGAGTGGCCAGCGAGAGGGACTGGACACTGCAGGAAAGAGAGTTTGGGGGAGCCTCAGGCCTGGAGGGGCTGTTGATGTCCCCCGGAAAGAAGGAACCAGGCTGGTGGAAGCCAGGGTGAGGCCACTGTTCTGTGAGCAGGCTGCTGGTGTCAGGGCTCGGAGCCAAAGCTACACAGCACAGAGGCCCCCCGGGTTACCGGGCAGGCGGTGACACAACCCCTTCCTGGCCTGGGTGAACCTCCAAAGCGTCACAGTCACCCAGCAGGTCAGCGGCAGAGCCGAGGTTAGAACCCAGCTCTCCGGAGTCCCACGCCACCGGGACGAAAAGTAGCAACTGGCTGCGTAACTGTGCAAAGGGGGGAGGAGAGGAGTGGGGTGTTTCTGGGAGTCGGCGAGGATGGAAGAGGAAGCGAAGGGCTGCAGTTGGAGAAAAGTTAGGGCCAGTTTGTCATGTGGAGCCACCGTCCGTCTACGAGGAAGGCGGTAGGGATAGTGGAATTGGTCCTTTGGGACCGGCCCCTCCTGATACAATGAGTCTTTGAATCATCCAGTTACGCTGCTTTCTCCCTGGCCCCCCAGGGCCTCCCTGCCCCAGCCAGCAGCACGCTGCATTAGCCTTACAACAAAGGGGTGGATGGCTGCCTTCTCTGCAGCTGGTCTCTAGTGGGGGAGAGCGGTACCAGGGGCCAGCCTCGCATTTCCCACCTGCAATGTGCGCCCCTAGGCAGGGGGATAGCGAACCCGGAGGTTGTAGGGGACTGGAGCCCTGCGTGCAGCCCAGGGCAGGGTTCTGACTTCACCACGCCTTCTCCAGCCCAGAGTCTCCAGCTAACATTATTTAGGCTGGACCATCCTGCAAACTGAGCCGTCACGCTCCCTCTCCAGTGCCAGGGTCTGGCTCCGTGCTGCAGTCTGCCGGCCTGGGCAATGCCTCGAGGCCTTAGCCGGTGACCTCCCACACTGGCAGGTGCCGCTTACCTGTATCAGCCGCCCCTGCTCGTTCTGCAGGGTGTTGAGTTCCTGCCCCATAGCGTTGTGCCCCTTCTTCAGGCTGTCACAGTCGGCTCTCAGCTGAGTGGCGTGGGTCAGGAGCTTGGCCACCTCATCCGCCACAGTGACCAGCAGGGCCCGCTCCTGCCCCTTGGATGACTTCATCTCCGTGTCGTGGTCTGTCACGGCCCGCAGCACGGAGGACTGGAAGCCCTCCAGGCGGGTGAAGCTGCCGGCTTGGTCCGGACAGTTGGGGTCAATGAAGATGTTGATGCGGGAGCTGTCCACCTTCTCGATGGTGACCAGGGCATTGGCCTCCTCGGGGTTGGTGCTGATGATGGGCGGAGACTCCGTGACAGGGGTGTGATAGTGGTTCATGAAGAGGATGGCGCCGGTGACGGTAACGGCCAGGAGGACGGCCACAGACAGGAGGACCGTGCACAGGATGTAGCCGCAGCTCATTCTCTGTGGGGACAGGTGGCAGATTTAGAAGGGTTTAAGCTTCATGTATAGCAAAGAACCACCCATGATCACAGACACCCCTCCCTTCCATTACCTCCTCCCACTGTGTCCCCATCCAGATATCTTCCTCGCCCTCTTGGGTTTAATGAAATCCCTAAGCAAACCCTCCCCTGCAATCTCCTGGGGAGATGAATGGGATGGTTCACCCTTCCTTCTGGGCCAAATGCTCCTGCCCCTCTTCCCCCCACCAGGAGCAAAGCCTGCACTACTGGACCTTGCACCAAGGAGCTAAGATGGCCGGAGAGCTCAGAAATTTGCCCATGTGCCTTCTGCCCCCTGGCAGTTTGTGCAGCCCACAGGTGAAGGACTGCTCCCTCCCAGCCAGCGTGTCTCTCCTCCTGAGCTGTCTCTTCCCCTGTGTCAGTTCTCCCCGCAATACCTGTTGGATTCACCCGCAGGACTCTTGGTCCTTGCAAACTGCTCCGGGAGGGAGGCAGGGAGGTTTTATCTATCACCAGGCACAAAGATCTGATCCCCATTAGCGCCAGCTCCCTTCTGCCCTGCCGTCAGCTGGCTGCCACGTCGTGACTGCATTAGCTCCCCATTTTCCCGCTGGCTGCCTCCCCCTTTCATTACACCTGCAGGACTGAGGCTATGATTTTCCTCTGACCCCAGCTGCAGCTGTCACAAGGAATTGAGGGCTGGGAAAGTATTGCATATTCAAAGAGACAAAGACGACTTTCTCCAGGAACGAGACAAAAATTGCTGCATCTGCAAAGATTTCCCGGGCACTGTCCCCTCCTGCATGTCTATCTGGAGTGACACCTTCTTTCAACCACCCTTCATTCACGGTCCTGCAGCCATTTGCATTAAGGTGACTCAAGCTGCGGGTTGGAAGAGTACATGGAAGACAGAGCGGAGGCCTCCCAGTACCTCCAGCCAAAAATAACTCCTTCCCTCTCAGAGACGCGCAACAGAATTCAGGATGGATTTATCCACCCAAAGGAGAGCAAAGCAGCAGACATGAAACACACCAGCACTTGGCTGTGTGGGAAGCCAGTCTGCAGGGACCACCTTAAAGAGGCAGCCACGTGCTCGTCAGACTCCAGCTTTCTGTGCATTAAAAAGAAATATGTCAAAGACAATAAGGCAGGCTTTCAGTGAGAAGACAGCTCACCACGTTTGCTCTGCGTTTGTAACATATTAAGCCAGACCTGCACCTCGGGCAGAGGTCTGTTGCTTCAAGGAGGACAGTTCAGGTTAGTTTGGCATAGCTTGGGTTATGTGAGATTTGGGTACATTAGGAGAGGGATTTGGGGTCATTTTCCATTGCTTAGAGTTGGAGGAGCTTTGGCTCAGACCCTTGAGGATCTGACCCATTATGTCTAGGAGTTAGCTCTTTGGACATGGGGTACCACAGAGAAATGGAGGTCCAAGCTGGAAAGTATGGAGTCCAGATTACAAACCCTCCCCCAGTATTTAATGGCGTTTGAATCTGGGGGTTTAGTTCAACCCATCCTGAAATCACTACCCAAGTCCTCCAAAGATCTCAACAAGATCTGCCAACAGAAAGGGAGGAAGTGAAGGCCTGATATTTCCAATGTAAAAACCAAAGAGGAAAAATTGGCAGCCATCTTTACACATCTTAAAAGACGGTGTCTGACTTTGCTGTGCAGTTCACCTTTAGCTATCCAATTAAATGCAAAGCAGAATTTTAGCTTCTTCCCCTTGGTAGAAGATCGTTTAACCTCTCAGTGCCCCAGGCCAAATGCAAGAGCAACGACAGACACACTGGAATGGACTCAATTATCACCATTCAGTCTGGACTAACAACCTTTTGCCTTATGAACTAGTGCCTCTCACAAGGCCTGTTTTAAAGCAGCAGTGGGCTGCGTGAGTGGTGCTGGTGTGAAACAGGAGACGCGCTGCTTCTTTGCTCTCTCCCCTTTTCTAGCTCTCTCTCCGAGAAGGATCGGAGTGTTGCTTTGACTGACAGATCATATTCTGGGAAGGAAAGAAGCTGTGAGAAGAAAGCCTCTCTTGCCACTCCGGGACTGAGCACTGCAGAAAGAAGAAGCTGTTTCACCAAAGGGGAAAACAGACGAGGTTTTGATACAAGTGCCTTGTCTCATCCTTCCCGGGAACACAAAAGCAAAAGGACGAAACAAGGGTTCACTCAAGGCAAATCTCTGGTAGGTTTTGATCTGAAGGGCTAGCAGACAGCATGCATGTCATCCATAGAGCTGCCGGAGAGGTGACCTGCCTAGGACATATTTAGATCATTGCGACTATAAAGGGATCTTACTGGCATAGAAGACTAGGAAGAGAACACAATTCCATGCCTCCTTCTATCCCCCAGTAAATCCTAATTGCTTTCACATCATCCTCCCCAGCCCTAATTCACTCCATGCTCATACCAAACTCTCAACCAAGTTGGCAATGACGGAGAGACTGGACCATATACCTGGTGGTTCCTATAAAGTGGAACCCGAGTACCAACCAGCCTAGTTTGCCTTTGGGCAAACCTCAGTACTCCTGCATTGGCAAAACGGATGCTCCAGCTTTGCCCAACATTATTCCTATTTCCAGCCTCCTCAAGGGGCACACTGAGACCACACACCAGCTTCTCCCCCTGCCCTGCATGGAGAGGAAGAAGAAATCCTCCTTCACAGACAAGGACGTGCACATCTGGAGACTACAGAAAGGCCAGATCTGAGTTCATGACCGTTTTCAAAGTCCAACAGAATTTGCCTCACATTGGTACTGTTACCTAGCAACGTGATCTTAGATTCAGGGGGAAAAAATCCACCAACCTGACGCTAAGAAATCTCTTACATTGGGTTTTGTTGGCCTACATAAAATTTGCCAATGTGCAGTGCTCCCCCTGCTGGCTGGACAGCAGCAATGTGCTTAAACTTACGCACCAACACAGATCAGTCTCTGCAACAGCTGGTACAGCTGCCATGAATGTTGCTGTGTCACGAGCCCTTTCATTTCTCCTATAAGCATTCCATCCCTCCTGATGCCAGTGGTTACTGCTGCCCCTGTCTTTGTGTCACCATGTTGTTGGCGCACATCCTGTGGAACTGGGCAGGGGACAGCTCTAAGGATGCAGTCGGGCACCTGGTCTGCCAGGCAATTCCAACGGGTTAAAGACTTCATTTAAATGGTTCCTAGTAAGCGATACAGCTGCTTCCCATGAGAGCTGCCGAGACAACAGCCTTATTCTAGCACAATACAAATGACTCTGACGCAGCACACCCTGAAATATCGACAGCAATACTGAACAGCCATCACTTCTGTTTCTTTGACGCTGCCAAAAGAGGGCTGAAGGAAGAAATAAGACATTAAGCCTGGGATCTAGAAAATAGGCTGGCTGCTCCTAATGTCCCCCGGCACCCCTGCTCCTGAGCTCGGGGTCATACTGAGAGAGAGCCCCTGAATACAGGATCAGACTCGGATGGCTGCCACCTCCATCTACTGATCTTCTCTTGGTTGTTTCCTAGCTAGCAATGGCCGCTGGGAATCGCCTCGCAATCATGTGACCTGCGATCTATCTTCCCTGAGTTTTTAAGTCTCCTTGTCTGCATCCATTTCTCCCAAGTCATCTGTCTTCCTTCAGTAACCCACAGGCCCTTCTCTTCTTCAACCACAGACCTGTGCTGTCTGATTTACACTGAGGCTGACATCTGCAAAGCAGCCTAAGGGGTTTAGAAGCCCAATTCCCATTACTTTTGTAATGGGGACGGAGTGTCCAAATCCCTTCGGCTGAGGTTTTCAATGTTGCCTAAGTTCTTCATAGCAGGGAGTGAGCCTTAGCTCTGTCCTGTTGATGCCATGTCTATTTATGGCACTACAGAAATATTTCGGCGCACTACCACCCTCTCCCAGAATGGCATTGCCATTTGACCTTGGTTTCTTCCGAGCATTTTGCCCCTTTTTCTCTCTCTAAAAGCCAAGGTCTGCTTGTGACTCTTTGTTATTAGCAAATACATTCACCGAATTGTTGTGAATGGACTTTGGCCTATGGATTGGGGCTCCTTTAAGCATCTGACCTGCGCAATTGGTTGCCTAAGTCACACAATGCCGTTTTTGCCCCAGACTGGATGACACACCTCGGTAAACTAATTTCTGCCCAGTCAGTTGCAGAACACATTTAGACTCTTGATGTAATGAAACTCTGGGCCTAAAATTTGCTTTCTGTGAACAGAACTTCACTTGCATAACTGTTCTGTGAACCTACCTTACTCTAAAGCAGCTGGAGCTGGCCACTGGCTGAAACAAAATACCAGACCAGGAGCAGCGCAGGTCTAAACTGGTGTGGCAATTGCTTGGGTCAAGCAAAGACAAAAGCAGCAAAATTCAACATAGAAGTCACTGTGACACATGCAAGTAAGTTCTCTCCCCGCCCCCCAGCTACAGCTGCCACTCCCGTGCACTGCACAAGCATAGAAACGAGCAAAGAAAGTCAGGTAAATGTCAAACTCCAACCATTGCCATTTGCCCAATGGAGGAATCGAACAACTGGTGAAATGAGGTGACAGCAAGTGGAGAGGCTGGCTTCTGAGTCAATGAGCAGGGTTCCCAGGCTACAGCAGGGGGCTGGCCCAGCACACAACCCCTCTAACTGCTGGAGCTGCAGATTGGCTGTCTTATGGTGGGAGCTGGGTCACCAAAGCAGGCGTGTGTGTGATCCTCTGCACTCTCTCAAGCTCTGCCTCGTAAGCCGCTGCTGGTGAATACACGATAGAGACGTGGGATAGTCCCCTTCCGAAGAGCAGGCGTCCGCCTGGGAAGTAAAGGAGACAGCCAGGAGCTCAGCTGGCAGAGGCAGCCAGTAGACCCTGGGTGTGATGTGTGAATGCAGGGCAGTGTTTAGCCAGCATGTGAGGGCAGAAGGGGTTTCCCTGCTTTCGCGCCCCCCCCCCCCCGATCCTGCTGTGTCTGACTCTTATCCTTGAGTCAAAGATGATTCTGAAGAGGAAACCATCTGAAAGGGCCAGATGGTGCCAAAGGGCCTAGATTAGCCAAAGAGGGTGGCTCCCAGGACCTGTCTCTGCAAAGGACTGTACTCCAGCGATTCAGTAAAGGCTAGTGCAGTGCCTGTATATCTTGCCTATTCCCCCCCACCCCCATTGCCCATGAGCCCTGCAACGGTTCTGCTCGTGCTGAGTGAGAGAGAATTAGGGGCTCACAGACACGCAGGACATTAGTCAGATCACAGCTTGCCGAGACACACGCCCAGCAGCAGGATGGACGCTGCACTTGGGACCTTTGGCTGTGGAGCACAGAGAGTCCTCCAGCCCTGCGAAACAGCACAGCCCCCTGCTCCCCTCCGCCGGTGTGCCATGTGAGCGAGTGCCAGAAGAGGGTAGCAGCGCCACACGGAATGCATGCTGTCTCACACACGCATGCAGCTGGTCCATAGCTGCCTGTCGGGGGAAGGAAGAAGCCTGTCCCGAGGGGTACCCACAGCAGAGGCACTCGCTGGCTGTACTTGGTGGCTGGGGGGCTGCAGCTGCTCTTCTCTGACCTCAGCAGCAGGTGTATCTGCCACCTCTGGGAGCGACACTGGAGAGCGGCTGGTAGAAGAGCTGGAATCAGGCAGGGGGCGAGGAAGATGCTCAGAAGTTTCCTTAGAAGTCAGATCCTCTGATGGGGGGCCAGCGACGCTGGCTCCGGGGGATCGTCCTTCTTGACTGTTTAATTTATCAGTCACCTGGGCGATGGGACACTACCCAACATAAGGTGGACCTCACCATGCGCACCCACCAATCACAGTAGCATCATGCAGCATGAAAACCATGCTCCATACACAGCCAAACGCACTGAGCTCTGCCCCTCCTCGCCTCCCCCACACTCACTGATTCCCCTTCCCATCACACCCTCCCTTCTCTCATCAGCACTCCTGTGCCTTGTCCCAGGCAGCCCCCTACTCCTGGGTTGTCCTCCCTGCTCCTGTCCACCCCATAGCCTCATACTCCTGCTTCATGTGCTCCCTTTGTGCCATGACAGAGCAGTGCTCAGGGTCAGAGCGATCATCCAGGCTTCACCTACAGGGGCCTGGTTATAACCAGCCTTTCCCCCCCCCCCCGCACCTCCACAACCTTATTCTGGGCATCTGGATGTCCTCTCTTCCCATGTCCTAACCAGATCACCTAGAGGGCAAGCAAATCAGCACAGAGACCGTGGCTTTACTCTCTTTGAGGCAGATTCATTCTGTGGTTGCAGGAGTTAATTCAGCCCCCAGCCTAGCTAACTGGCACCCCTGACTAGCTAGACTATGGGTCTGTCCTGCCCAGGCCCACCCCCAAATGCCTCCTGAACCCAGGGCGGCCACAGAGCCGACTTTTCACCATGGCAGCACGGTCCCCTGCAAGTATCGGTCCTTCTCCTTCCCCTGCATCCCCTTTAGGTCAGTCTAGCAGCCGGTGACGATGAATAGGGCCCTTTGGGTGTATTCGGTGTTTGCCCTTCTGGTGCTATATGCCAACGTCATTGTGTTCAGCCAAAGAAAGTGGCCTGGGATCTGGGAACATGTACCGCCTGTGATCAGCCCGGAGTCACATCCCAGGGCTCACACGGTCTGAGCCAACAAGCGTCACCCCATCAACCCCCCTCCAAACAACTCCGCTGCCCCCTGCTCACTTCAGGGGCTACTTCGGGTTTTGTTTTTTGAGACCATCTGTGGATTTGCCCCTAGCTGACCTCACAAACCTTTTCTACTCCCCTCCCCAGCTCTGACTGGCTTCTTCTGTTCTTTCCCACAACCTTGTCACCAGTGGTATATGAGCCTTCTCCTCAGCAGCCCTTTCCTTCTGCAACCAACCTCTCTGTAGGACCTGGTTGCCTACACAGGTTTCAAATGCATGTCTTGTTTGACGCTGGATCGACAACAGAGCAGCCCCCAGCTACATCTATTCTCCCCCTCCCTGCCAGGCTGACACCCCCTCTCCATCTCAAATTTCATCTTGAACTAGATCTTCATTTCAACACCCCTTGGGGACTGGCCTAGCCGTGATTCATTTAGCCCCCCGATCTCTTTACACTGCTCTCCTCCGTAATCCAGTATAAGCCCGAGCCTGCCTGGTAGTGCTTAGACACCGTAAAGCTCTTTCGGGAGTTGGGGAGATGCTGCAGATGGTAGGAGACCTGCTCTATAAAACAGACTGCTTGGCTTTAAATGAATAAGATCCAGGCTCTGGCTTCCAAAGGAATCTCAGGCAGCTAAAACCCAACTCCCCTTGAATCTCAGTGGGAGCTGGACACGCGGCTCCCCCAGGCTTCTTTGAAAAGCCCAGTTTTAATTCATACTCCACTGATTGTTCTGTTACCCAATGACCACCCTGGGTGTTGGGGTCGCAGCCTGGGTGGGGAACTGGGCCAGTTTTCTGTATTACTCACATGTGCTGAACATTTATTGCCGTTGGAGAAAGAAGCATTATGGTCTGGGCTAGGGCTGTCTATCTTCCAAGGAACGTGCTGGGACGTGGGGCACAACTGGAGGGGAGCTGTGGACCGAATTTCTCCCCCTCATGGCCCTAGGGCTGGTAGGCTTCTCCCGGCGGCACTCACCCTAGCCAGGGCGTGAAATGAAAGTTGGCGCAGTGAACTCCTGATGGGGATGAGGAGCCCTCAGGTCTGGCAGAGCTGCTGAAGTGGGGGTGACATCGGGGGTAATGGGGGGGGGGGGGGAAATGCTGCCTGGACGTTTAAATGTAGAAGGTGAAGAAGAACAAAGCAGCCGTCCCTAGGGAACCCGGACACCCCCCCCCCCATCCTCAAACAGCCCATGGTCACATCCGTTTCTACCACTCCAGCCCCATCACCCACGGCTGGGTGGCCAACGGCAGCCAGGACCAAGGGGAAGCGATCGTGCCAGGGATGGCTGAGGCCTCGGCTCCCTTGGTACATTTGGGAAGCTTCCCCCATGGCCCTGAGTTCCGTGGTTCCTTATTGTGATTCCTCACCACCCAGCCTGGTGGGAGCTGGAAATGCTGTAGGGACGTCGGTCTCTTACCCCTCCATTAGCCTCCCCAGCTCTTCCTCTTTGCTTCTTTCCCTTCCCTATGAAGGATCAGCTGGAGGTTTGTTTCTTGCTGTGTTCTAGCCCTTTGCAGGTACACGCAGCGCGTGATGCAGACTCCCCTCAGCGGTACAAGTACAGGCAGACGCACACGTTCGCACACCGTCGCATGCATGTTCATGCCCATTCACCCTGGGAGCTGTGGCAGAACATGCATGGAGACTCACTTGTGCACACACACATTCAGGCTGTGTTCCTGACTTGCACATGGATTCTCACGTGTGTACACACACACACACACACACACACACTGGCTTGGACATGCACAAGACTATCACACACTGCTGCGGGGAGGTGCAGGCAGGCTCCGGCACACGCTCCCGCATCTGTGCGGGGCGATAAGTGCTGTATGAACCCCCTTCACCGCAGTCACCTCCCCCCCAAAGCCCTCCTCGCCCTCAGCCGCTCTAAGCAGCCAGACAGGGTCCAGCGACTGCTCCAGCAGGGGACGGTGCAGGGAGAGTCTGTACAGGAACAGGGCCAGATCTGCCCCCAGCAGAGACTCCACATGCAAAACTCCTGAGTGAAGCGTTTTAAATGTGCAGCCGTTAGTTAAGGGGAGGAGGCTGGGGCAGCCCGGGCGCAGTTACCTGCTGCCTGTCTGACCCGCCGTTGCTTGCCTAGCGCATGATGTGACAGTCACTGTAAATAAATAACCTAAATAATTCAGGGAGAATTTGCCACCAGCCAGGGGGACCGGTTCCTGCCTGTTCCCCAAGGGCTCCAGTCCAAGGAGCGAACATGCAGCCTGCCTGCCATCCAAAACTCAGCCTGGGCAGCCCTGCCGGGAGCTGCCAGCCCACCCCGGGGCTGCTTTCTCCAGCGGGCACCCCAGCACCCCCACTCCTCCTTCGCGGCTGGGGGGCACCCGGGCAAAGAGGGGGCCCCACAGGGTGTTACGAAGTTTTGGGGGCGCTGTCTATCCCCGGCCCCGGAGCGAGGGGGAGGGAACCCAGTCTCCCCTCGGTTCTCTCTCCTGTCTCACCCGTCCTCTCCCGCTCCTTACCTGGGATTTCTCCTGCTGCCCGTCCTCGAGTGGAGACGCTCTCCCCATGTCTTTCCATCGATCGTTGACCATCTTCTGGGCCAGGGAGGGGGGGCGGGAGCGAGTCCGGTTCAAAGGGGGGGCGGGGGGAAGAAGCCGCGCCCCGCGGGGAGCGCCCCGGCCCGGGAACGGAGAGAGCCCCGGGAGCCGGCCGGGCAGCCCCGCGAAGCCCCTGAGCTCGCTCCGCGCAGCGTCGGGCAAAGTTTGCGGCGCGTTCGGGGCTGGATCCGCACCAGCCCAGCGCCCCTCTCTCCCCGCCGGCCCAGCCAGCTGCTCCCGTCGGACTCGGGCTGGCGGCGCGCCGCCCTCCTGCGCCTCCCCTGCCGGAGCCGCCCTCCCACTGATCTGCCCAGAGCAGCCCCCAGCTGGCACAGACAGAGACCCGAGCAGCGGGGGGAGGGGGCCTGGATCGATCCCCTCCCCTCCTTCCCCTCCCTGCCCTAAATCTGCCGGACTAGCCCCACTCTGCCCCTTCTCCGGGCCCTCCCTCCTCTCTCTGCCCTTCTTCCCCCCTCCCTGCCCTCCGGCTTCTACCCCTCTGCCCTGCCCCCCCCCCGGCTTCTACCCCTCTGCCCTGCCCCCTCTGCCTGCTCTCCCCCCCCGCTTCTATCCCGCTGTCCTCCTCCTCCCTCTGCCCTGCCCCCTCTGCCTGCCCTCCCCACCACGGCTTCTACCCCCCCT
>QXTE01000175.1:2405107-2525214 GCA_003942145.1 Platysternon megacephalum | reverse complement strand
GCCTGCTCTACCCCCCCCCCGCTTCTACCCCTCTGCCCTGCCCCCCCCCGCTTCTATCCCGCTGTCCTCCTCCCCTCTCTGCGCTGCCCCCCGCTTCTATCCCTGTGCCCTGCCCCCTCTGCCCTCCCCCCGGGTTCTACCAGGGCAGGCAGCGCACGAAGTAATCCCGTTGCCCCCTGGGCAGGAGCCGCGCGGAGCGGACCCGGTCCCTGCCCTTGGCCCGGCCCAGCGCGGGTGCCGCCTGCTGGGAGATGCCTGGGGCCGGCGAGGCAGCCGCAGAGCTCAGGCGGATTAGCAGCCGGCGAGCCCCGCGGAGCAGGGAGCTGTCAATCAAGCCCCCCCCCCGCCGCCAGACCCCGCGCCCCACCGCAGCTCTTGGTGCCCCCCGGCCAGGGGGCAGCGCAGCCGGCGCCCGCCGCTCGCATCCCCCGAGCCGCTGCGCGAGCGACGCGGTGTGCGGGGAAGCTGCTGCCATTGCAAGGAACAGCCCCAGCGCCGAGCCGGGGCACCCCCGCACCCGCAGCCCCGCCAGAAGCACAACCTGCCCCGCAGCTCACCGGCCACCCACCGTCCGCAGGGGGCCTGGAGCAGGCAGTGCCTTCCCGGGGTTCTCAGCCAGCCCCTCCCAGCCTGCTGCTGCTCCCAGCTCCCCCGAGGTGGCTGCATGTCAGGCCAGGCAGCGGGTGCCAGGATTCCTGTCCCTAGGGGCTGCCACCCAGCCAGAAGGCGCCCGAGCTGCAGGCCAGGGCCAGAGGTGCCCAGAGGGGGTGAGGCAGTGGGGCTAGGGGCGCTGCACTGCAGGGAGGAGTGGGGTTGACTCAGTAGGGGGCACTGCCGCCCCCTAGTATCCCTGCACAGTGCTAGGGGGGCAGGGGGTGACTCTGCAGGTGCACCCCTCCCCCGCCATCTGATGGATAGGGTGGAGGCATCAGCAGAGACCAGGGGCAGCTGAAGCTTTCACCCTTACTGGGGTCACTGTGCAGTTCACCTGCCTTTCACTTTGAGCTGTTCTGTTTGACTGGTACAGAGCCCCCCACCCCTGCCAAGGGCTGCTTTCCGGTGCTTTCCATCCCCCCAGCTCCAGGCTGGCTCCCACTAGCTCCTTGGCTGGTGTCCCTGCATGGTCCTCAGTGGCAGGCCTGTTGAAAGGTGTGACTCCGACGCCCTCTAATGGCTGCAGCGTAGAGCGTTTACAAGCCCTGCTATCACCTCAGCTGATGGGGATTCTGCTCTAGGTCCAGTCCCGGGGCGTGGGACAGGCTGTGTCCCAGCCTCTCTGTGAACCATGCACAATAGCTGATGAGCCTGAGATGCGTGTGCATGTGGCCATGGGGTTGTGGTGAATGCAAGGCGCTGCCTAAGCAGGGGCCACAAACGGAGATGGGCCCATGCTGTAAAATTTCTGCCTGGAGCCAGTCAAGTAAGGTTCAGAGGTGTTGGGAAGCAACTCCACACTCGCCCAAACGACCGCAGGGCAGCTGCGCTGTCATGCGTAGAGCATGGTGCTGCCTTGAAGCTTGCACGGTGTGCAGGATGGAGAGGCCTAGGGTTAGCGTCCAAAGCAGCAGCACCTTCCACTTCTCACCGAGCCGGCAGGACAGAGCCAGGTAATCTACTGGGTATGGTTTTATTTGCCATTTCCCCTTTGCATGCTTCCCACAATGCATCACCGCACAGAATAACAATAACGTTTTGCCCTTCTAGAGTCCTGCCCTCCCCCCCCCCACATCTCAGTGGGCTTCATACATGTTATTTAAGCCTCCTGATCTCCTGCGAAGTAGATAAATATTATCCTTACAGATGGGGAAGCGGACGGGCAGAGAGTTGCCAGAGTCACAGAACAAGTTGGTGGCCAGGGTGAGACGCAAGCCCTGCTGTTCTGGAACCCAGGCCTGTGTTTTAAGTGCTAAATCACATTTCCAAGTGAGTGGGACAGTGATAGGGAAATACAGCTTTCCAGTGCATTGCAGCGTATAAACCCACGGGCACTGATTCTGATCTCACTCCAGTTCCACACCAGGGTAATGCCACTGGCCTCAGGGGTGTAACGCCTTATTTACACTAGCATAAGTGAGCTCAGAAGCAGGCCCGTGATTTTCAACCAGAACGTAAGAGTGAGGATTGGGGGAGGGTAAAGGGAAGTGTGGGGTGTTGAAAAGTAACAAAGAAATCACTTGGGTTTTATTCACCAAGTGTTTAACTTGAATGTAAGCACAGAAAGCAGATTCCAGGGGGGTTTACAGAGAGAAGAAAGCAAGTTGACCAGCTGCTCTATTCTCTCCTCAGCAGTTCTCAATCTGCTTTTCTGCACACTCCATGTTAATCAGTTACACACATGTGCAGACTAGAACATTAGTTGCAACAATGTCATATTTTGCCTGGTCCTAGACTCTTCTAGCCAATAGAAATAAGGCTGGCACCTGGAGGTCTAATTAACTCACTTGCAATAAACACATCAATGACAAAGCATCTAGCCATGGGCTTATATGGCCCTCATTAGTACAGAATATCAGGATCTCCATTAATGCTTTTGTTACTGAAGCAACACACTGTGTAGAATAGCATTTCTAACAAATATGTGCTGAGACCACCAGCTACAGTGGTTGGTCTCTCTCCCTCCGCTTTAAGAAGCCTTGTCTAGGACAGTGGTCTCCAAATTTTTTTGATCGCGCACCCCATCAGTAAAAAAATTTTGAGCACGCACCCCCTGCTCCCGGCCAAACTGTCGAAGCAAAAAAAAAAAAAAAAAAAAGCCGCTCAGACTCCAGGCCGAACTGCCGAGGGAGGGGGGGGGAACAAGCGGCGCTGCTCCGGTGGCGCTCCTCCTGCCGTGCACCCCGAAGGATCCTCTTGCGCACCCCACTTTGGAGACCACTGGTCTAGGAGACGGTTCCCCAGCATGGTTCCACTCCATGCATGAGGTGGCATTAGGAACCTAGGCACGGCTGCCCAGAGAGCCTCTCTGGATCATCAGAAGAACATAAGAACGGCTATACTGCGTCAGACCAAAGATCCATCTAGCCCAGTGGCCTGTCTTCCAACAGTGGCCAATGCCAGGTGCCCCAGAGGGAATGAACAGGTAATTATCAATTGGCAAGGCTGTACCATCCAAGTCCCCACACCTTAGCATGAGATGTGCATGGACTATTTGTAGTCCTGGGGCAGGTGGAGGGGGGGAGGAACCAGTAAGCCCAGGCCACCATTGATTTCTGGGGACAAAGAACAAAAAACCAGGAGTGGGAGTGATGTTAAAGATAAAAATCAGGGATCAAGGGGGACACCGAGCAGAGCCCCCCGACTGCACCCACTGCTCCTCAAAGGGGTTTAGGGGGCCAGTGGACGCTGCCCGGAGGAATTCTGCTCCGGGGACAGGACTGAACAAGAGAATGGAAATAGATCCACAGTCGCAGAGCACCATCCCATCCAGCTTCCTCCTCCTGGAGCTGAGAGCTGGGGGGAGGGGATCCCAATTGGGAAACCTCAGCCCTAGATACAAAAAGGATTTCCCCCCCTAGGGTCGAACAGACAGAAACCAGCGCTAGCTCAGCTTGACAAAAGGCTGTTATACACTAGCAAGTCCACCATAGGGGGCAGTAGTACACACACACACACACACACACACACACTGGTAGTACAGCTGTGCTTGGGGAGCTAGAATGGCTCTGCCTTCGCATCTGTTCTTTATGGACTATTTTTTTGGCCGCGTTGAGCCTCGATGGGGCCAGAACGATTCACGAGCTGGTGTTTTCATTGCACGCTAGGATCCTAATGATCCAATCCACTTGGGTGCCACAGAGGTTTATAAGAACAAATTTGGCAAACACCTGTCAGGGATGGTCTAATACTTGGTCTTGCCTCAGTGCAGGGGGCTGCACCTTGCCTCAGTGCAGGGGGCTGGACCAGCATTTGAGGTCCCTTCCGGCCCTTTATTTCTATGGTCACTGAGCTCAGCAAATAGGAGTCGGGCAGGGCAGGGAGAAAATGGCAATTCATTCCAGAGGGTCACAGAACAAAGGCAGGGCCGATCAGCTAAACCCCCTGGAATTTCAGGCATGTCCCTGCAAACTTTCCCCTGGGCAGCTTCCTGCCGTGAAACTGCTGCCCTTCCGAGTTTTGCCCAGTGAATTCCAAGATGGCTTCTGTGGCTTGATAAATTCCATCCTCTCTTGCTGTCAGTTTAATTCAAGGCCCGATCCTGCAAGGTGCTGAGCGTCCTCGGTTCTAACTGACGTCAAATGGAGGTGGAGGGCGCTCAATGCCTTGCAGGATTAGGACCTCAAATGACAGCGGTCAGTGATTGCTCCCGCCTTTAGAATGTCTCTTCTAGCACCACCCTGTCCAGCCACTGGGTGGCACTGCGGAAATGTAGCCGTGCGGCCATTTGTCAGCTGTCAGTAATGTGGGCGTATTCCCCGGACAAGCTGCTGCAGGTGTTCGGCCACGTGACAAAGCAGAGGGAGGGAAAGTCACGGATACCTCTTCTTGCTCCCCCCCATCTGCGTCCGCCCCCTGTGGCCCAGCACTGGTGAATGGCAAATTGTACCATGGTCAGTGGTCTAGGTACCAGTTGGGCTCGTCTCCTGTTTATGTAACCCATGCTAGGAAAATGCAAGGCTTTGTCTCCCTCTAGTGGCTAGTTCACAAAAGAGGTTTAAGAGTCCGCTACCAGCATGGTGGCATGGGACCAGAATCTTAAAAAAGCTCAACCTCGCTTACAGCTGAGGTCAGGATTTCAGCCGTGCTCAGCACCCAGCAGCTCCCATGCTGACACTTCCAGCCGGAGCCCAGCAATGTGCTGAAAAGCTGGTGACTTGTTTCAATGCCTAAATGGCAGCTGAGAGCTCTTGAAAATTGTGGCCTTGAGTCCTTCGGAGCTCGTGGTAAAAGTTCCTGCTTTTTAACGTCCCATGTTCCAGTCCTGCTGGTAGCCCAGTTTACATTTACACTTAGATGCTATTCGCGGTGGCCCTAAATTCAGAGTTGAGGCCGTCCGAATCATTTCACCAGTGGCTCACCCCCCGAGGCCGGCAGCTCTGACCCTGCGGCTTATCAGCCTCTGGAAGCAGCCAGCCTGTGCACGTAAAGGCTGTTTCAACTTAACTCTGACAATAAAATTTATCATTAAAAATAAATTTATCTTGGCTTCATGTGGCCTGGAAATCTACTGAGGAATGATTCAATGGGCTTGTCATACCTCAGCGTTAGGCACGCTGAGCTGAACAACTGGATATTCTCCAAGTCCAGCAACTCATTTGCTGCAGCTGGAGCCAGGAATGTACAGTGGCTCTGACTTTAATTTAGAATCCAACATACCTTGACATAAACCCATAATACAATAGCAGGGGTGGGGGCTTATTGGGGGGGGGGGGGCAAGGCCAATTGACAGAATGAATTTTTTTCAGTTGTTCTTTGTCAACAGTTACTGTGTGTGAGACAGGCTGAAGGCTGCAATGTAAGGGGAATGGGCAATGGACAATGTGAGAGGGGGGGCGTGCACATACACAGTTAGCTTTGCAGGTGGGTGTGCGAGGCTGCTCGGGGTGTGCATTTGTGCCCTGTGCAGCTTGAGAGCCATGTCTGTGCTCTGCCTGCTGGCTTGCACTGTGTGGTTCGTTTGGGGATTGTGCAGTTGTGATCGTGGAGGGGTGGCTGTGACTGGGGGAAGTGGGGAGGGGCAGGTGTGCGATTGTGTGTGTTTGCAGAAAAGACTCCCCGAGTCAAGCTGTTTTGTTTGCAAATGACATTTATCGGTGTAAATGGAGGTTATCTGTGCCTTGAGTTGAATGTTTGTGGTTTGTGTTGGGAATATTTTTCTATACATAATATACTTTTTATATGTATGTACAAAATATGTTTGTGTATATATACACACACACACTCTCTCTTTTGGCCTATATTTGTATTTTTCTGTGTTTTTCGTTGGGCTGTGTGTCTTGTTTCATGGTAGTGTGTGTGTTTATGAAAGCGTCCTTATGTCAAGCCGATTTGTTTGTAAGCAATGTTCGCTGGTGCAAGGGTCTTGTGTGTCCTCTGTGGTGTGTGCCTGGTGCTGTGCATATGCTGTTGTGATGCTTGTATGCACGGCCTGTCTCCTTCCATCAGGCGTTTTTGCACAGGGGTCATGGGTGATTTGGCTCTAACTCTGTTGGAGGGAGTGCAGACATTGCTGTGTACGGCAATGAAGAGAGGGCGGTTATGGGGCCCAAAAGCTCATCCCAAACTCAGACCAGATCTTTCCTTGGGCTCCAAAGAGGTCTGGATGCTCTTACCCATCCCCCCCATCACTTTCTTTGTAAATTGCCCTAGGTGCATCACTGAAATACCCCAAGGCCGGCTTAGTCCAGCACACCAGATATCTCATGTACACACACTCTTTAAACAATAGCTTGCAAATCCAGCACAGTCCTCCGTACACCCCAGCTTCTTGTCTCATCCTTCGATTGCAAGGTCTTCCGGGCAGGGACCATCTCATCATTATGCGTTTGTCCAGTGCCTGGCGTCTCAGCCACCTCCTACCACAGACCAAGCCGCCAGCCCACGCGCAAGGAAAGGCCCCTCAGAGCCCACACCCCAGCGCTAAGCCTCAGGAGGGTTGGGCTGCTAGCAATCTTCTCCTATCCATTTAAACAACCAGCCCCTTTTACCCAGCGCTGGTTGAAATGCCTGTTAGTCTTGACTGCTGCCTAGGTACCGCATTGGGGGCAGATTACCCCACCCCCTGTCTTCGCAGCAGCCTCTGAAACTCGCCGCACTAAGCCGGCTATTAAACAGATTCATGGGGATGCAGAAGGGTGAGGTTAATTGCCGGAAACCCCATTGTCATTGGCCGGGCTGCTTGACCCAGCTAATAAACACACAGCTATGGCAGGGCGCTTGCTGTAGGAGATCTACCTGCTGGGACCAGGCTGTGCTATGTTCTTTCAACATAACTGTTTCCGTTCCCATTCCCCGGAGTAGCCAGCGAGAAAGCTCGCAACATGCTACAGACATGAGACGGGATTGCCCAGCTCGGCGACAATGCTGAATGGATCATTTATCAATGCGCCCACGCTCGCGCACAGAGTTTTATTCCAGGAAGGGCAAGGCTGTGTTAAAGGAACCCACCGGTGGAGGAGGGAGTTGGAGTCTGCCTCTCCCTGCTTATCTTTCCTTGTCAAACGTCAGGTAGCTCCGCCAATGATCCCAGCCTTGCCCGCTTGTTTCTCAGCTTCCCCAATGCCCGCTGTGCCTCCTGCCATGCTGGGTCCAGCCTCCCTGAGCCCCTCCTTGTGTCTCCTGCCCTGGCCACGTTCAGTCCCACTCTGGCACGCTGCTTGCATTGGATCAGGATGGCATATAGCAATGGTCCTTGATTGGGAGCTCCTCCGGCCCACCCCTGAGTGTCTGGAAAGTGCTTGGCACAGAGCGGGCCCTACCGTAAACACATCTGACATAATAACAATCAAAGGCTAGTGCTCTGTGACCACAGCCCCACAGACCTGCACTTCCCACAGCAAAGCCCCGGCTTGGCGACCCTACATTGGCAGAATCTGGCTCCTCAACTGTTAGCAACAGGGCATGCTGCCCTGGGGTAACCCAGAGAGCCCAGCAATCAGGGCCCCTGCCACTCTGGGGGCAGCTGTGGGTACATGGCCCCTAGCCATACGAAGGGCCGACCCTGCCCTGGCTGCTGACTCTGTTCTTGTCTACTCAGATTCATTAGCAACTCACAGCGAGGCTGGCGTTGCTCTAATGACTGACTCATCCTGGGCAGGGAGCTTGTGGCACTTGTGTCATGTCATGTTAGACCTCCCAGGCCCAGCCTGTGCAGAGCCACTGGAGGCCGGGTGGGAAATGCGGGCAGCTTGCTTTGCACGGCTCTCTGTTAGCTTTGGCAAAGGGCACAGGCCTTTGTGAGGAGAGGCAGGGCGAAGGTGGCCCTAGGTGGAAGAAGGAAGGATCCTCAGAGTGGCCAGAGCCTGAGCTCCTTCCTTAGCCCCAGAGACTTGGCCGAGAGTTTGGCCAGAGAAAGGACTGGCCGTAGTCTGATTTTTTCCAGAGGTGCTGAGCCACCACGAACCCCACTGAAGTCAGCAGGAGCAGCAGGCGCTCAGCTCAGGAGTTAGCCCCAGAAGTGGGATGGGCTTGACTTGCTCAGACTCCGTCCAGACGTGTGTGTGGAAATGTGCATTGAACAGCTGTCCTGTGGGGCCAGACGCTTGCAGCCGGGAGCTCCAGCCCGGCCAGCTCTGTTGGAATCCTGCTCGCTGCACGAGTAGCCGCCAGAGAGCAGCACGTAACGCCCCGGCTGCCCTGAAGCTGGAAGTAGGTGACTTGGGCGGGGGGAGGCTCACCCAGCCAGCGCTCCTGGCCATTGGGTTATTTCTTTGGGGCAGCTCTTATGTGTAGGCTGGATCCCGAGCAGGAACGGGCACACAGGACCTTCCCCACTGTCTCCTTGTATTGGATGGGCCGGGCTGAGGTCTCTGGGGCGGGGGGGCCCTTAGTGAGTGATTCCAAGGGGGCTAGTTGGGGGACTTGGGGGAAAGGGAAGAAATAAACAAATGGTCTGGACAAAGGCTGAAGCGGGGGAAGCTTGCCAGCCCATCCTCCTATGGGGTCAGATTGAGCGTGGGATTCCCCCACCTGCCAATCACTGGTGCAAGGGTGGCAAACAGCCAACGGGGGCTATTGTGGCCCAGCAGGGGGTGCCAAGGTCTCAGAGGGGGTTGCCGCCCTTCCCTCCTCCTGCAAAGGAGGGGTGAGACTGGGATTCCAAAGGCCCCCGGGCTGGCCCTGTTCCATCGCTGTCACTCAGGGCTGAGTCCAGCCCCTGCTCGGCCTTATGCCCCGGGGGGGGTGGGGAGCGGTTCAGAAGCGATCAGCGAATGTGCCCCGCCAGCTCGCTGTCGTAATAGGCACCTCCCGCTCTCGCCCGCTTCTCATCTCTGCATTCTCACTGCAGCTATCTGTCCAGAGGCTCATCTCCTCCTAGAAAGCACCCAGAGGCAAAGAAGGCAGCCGGCCCTGTTAATATTATTAGACCCTGGGAAAGTATTGCCAAAGAGAGAGAATTCAGCCTTAGCTGTTTGCCTCTCGGCGGTGCAGAAGCCAGCCCTGAGTCCCGGATTACACTGCACCACTCAGGGAGCACCGTGGCGAGGGGTTCGTTAGCAGGGCCCAGGCAGGCTGTATGTTGGGGCGATGGTTCCTTTCGCAGGGATTACTTGCACCCCAGCAGCCCAAGCATTGGCCATGCGCCCAGGGATTCCTCTTGCCTCCCCATTAGCATCTCCTCCGCTCTCTGGAAAGAGGGTGGAGGCTGCTTGATTCATTTCTACGGAGCGCGTAGTGTTAGCTCCGTGCTCAGCACTGCAAAGTCGGGGCCTCTATTGTCTCTGCGTTCTGTAATTGTCCGCCAGGGATTTGAGCCTTTGAGGTAAAAGCCCAGCAGAAGGGGTTGATTTTATTTTTTTTATCTCCTGCTCAGTCTGGTCAGCTCTTCCCGGCTCTTCTCCTCTCACGAGGAAAATCCCAGTAAAGCCACAGGAAAGGTCAGGCAAACAGCCAGCGAAGCCCAGTAAGCAGGGAGGATTCAGTGGTGCCCAGGCAGGAAGGAGGAATCTGACTCAGGCCCAGCGTGAGAGGGACATCCTGACCCCACTACCAAGTTAGGAGCCCCCCACTCACAGGATGGCCTCTTCTCCCCCAACCTGCCCTGCTCCTCCACCATGCTGGCTGTGGGAGGGCGGATTCCACACCCCAGGCGGGTGTGTGTGGGGGGGGGACTTAGGGATGGAGTGGGGGAACACAAGGGTGGGGTATGTGGAGAGGCATCCTAGTTCCCCATTGGGGGCTGAGGTTTATTCTGAGCCCAGAGCCAGCACGAAACAGCTTGTGGCACTGGAGCGCAGGTAACACCCAGCTGGGGAGCAGACCCCATGGCGTCAGGCGCTCCCTTAAGCGGCGGTTTGGCACAGAGCATGTCATGACACCACATCTCTTGAACCTGGGTCTGCAGGGTTCCCACTCAACTGGCACCACCCTCAGCCCTGCTCCCCCCCAGCAGCTGGTTGCTAACCCCTGAGCAGGAGAGACCGTGAGACCTGAATTTACATCAGGGCTGGTTTCCTGGGCCTGATTGGAGAAACACCATGAGCTCTGATTGGCCGGGGCTTCCTATTTAAACCCAAAGAGGGGGGCACACACACAATTGGCTGCGTAAGTGGGCCCTACCTGGCTGCTACATAGGACCCTGGTTTCCTGCATTGTTGCCTGACTCCGACCCTTGCTTGACTCCCAACTGCAACTCCTGCTCCAACCACTAGACCCAGCTGTCTGTGTCTTGGCTCCAACAATTAGGAGTCTAAGTATCTTTGAAGATCTGAGCCAAAGTGCCTAGTTACCTGCCCAAGTGTCTGCTCTAACACAGGCCAAGAGGAGTTAGCTTTTCTTTAGGACAGTGACTAAACCAGCAAATCAAGGCCTTTCTTTTTAGTTATTGATTTTAGGTCATGATTCAAATCAGTGACGTGGATTGTCTTGATTGAAATGGACCCCTTGCGGCTGGGAGTCAGGTGAGTGTGTTTCTCTACCTGCTGGTAGACCTTTGTATGGGTGGGGGAGCCCTGCCCAGGGGAGTCAAGGAGGCACGAGGAGGTGTGGCTGTTTCAGTCTTTATTGCAGTAAAGTTCTGTTCAGCTTCCTAAGTGCTTACATCTGGCCTGTATGTCCCACCTGTTCAGTTCAATACACTCACAGGCACAGATCAACTCAGGTATCACCCCTTGACATGGGGAGGGGGGTGTCAGCGGAGTGACACCAGTCATGGATTTGGCTCTGATTCCAGTGACTTTAGTGCAGTGAGCTCAGGTCCGGATTTGGCCCAGTCATTTTTCAGCGGAGGGTTTCTCGCTGGCAGGCATCCTCCCATCGCAGCGAGTTGCTGATCGAGATGCTAAGTGAGGGTGGGTTGGGGAAGGGGGGGGGAACAATAGAATTGTCTGCACTAGCCCCCTGAGTAGCAGAGCGCACGTTTCTTGGGAAGCCGCCATTAGAGCTGGCAAGCAGTCGCTGCACACACACCTCATCAGCCATCATAATCATATTAATAATGAAAGGGCAGCACCTTCAAAGAGCTTCGACCCTTCCGCTCCTCAGCTGGCAGGAGCGCAGAATGCAAAGGAGATGCGTGCGCCTCATTCCAAACAGACACTGGGGAAAGCACCAAAGGAACCCCCTTCAATCGGCGGCAGAGAAATTACATGGAGCCAGGGTGTTTTTTTTAACCCTGCGTCTCTTTCTCTTCCCCGGCCGTGAGGGCCTCTTGCGCTGTCCTGGCTGCAGAGAGAGAAAAGAAATGTACCTGGCTCCTCGGGGCAGGAAGAAAAAGCTCCTCGCTCCGTGGTGAGGGGAGGAGAAGGCAGAAAGGAAAGCGGCTCTAATAGGATCCCAAATCTGTGCCTTGACCGTGGCCTGTCAGCTTCTGTCGCCTGTCAGCGCAGAGGGACCGGAGCAGGCTGTCGCCCTGCTCCCGGGGAAGGGAAGGGACGGGCATAGGCTGCTCTGGCTCCCTTTGAGGTGAAGTCATCCCCGTGTGCTCCTGGCCTGCCGGAGGGGCCCGCAGCCATGTACTGTGTGAAGGCTTGGCCAGTGCCAGAGCCTCGTAACTGCGGAGGGTCAGGGCGGAGAGAGGACATCAGTGTGTGTGCCTGTTGCTCTCGGGCCCTCTCCGCCAGGCACAGTGGGAGTTGTTCTAAAGAGGCTTGTCAGCAGGAGATTCCCCCAAACCCCCGCGATGTCCCCCCGGCTCAGCTGGGAGAGCAGCCTCTCTTAAGGCTTCACTGCAAAATAAACTCGGGCTCTTCCTCGCGTGGTGGCCTGAGCTTGACTCCTGGCCACACGCAAAACCCTCAAGCCTCAGCGTGGTGCTGCTTGACGCCCAGGCAGCTGGCCCTCGGGAGGGGGTAGGGATGGGCTAAAGCCGGAGAGCTGCCAACACTTGTGCTGCTAACAGGACCACTCAGCTGTGTGGTCTCAGGCGAAGCCTCTCAGGTGCCACCAGTCCTCCAATGCCTTCCCACAATTCCTCCTGGCCAGTATTTCCTTGCCATCTCCCTGCTCCTGCACGGCAAGTCTAGAGTGTAGCAGGCAAGAGCCTTTCCCACCCTCTTTGTGCGCCCTAAAGGAGCCACGAAGGGCACGAGCCCGGGTTTTAAAAAAACCTTCTTTGCAGTGGCCAGGACTGGCCACACTTGTTGGAGCTCCCTCCTGGCCCCGGGGCCTAACTTCATGCCAAGGCACTGCCAGGAGCATGGCCTGCAATCGCTTCAGGTCCCCTCAGCGCAGACTCCATCGGCTTTAAATCCTAGCGAGGCTTTTCATACCGAGGGCTTCACGCAGCTCCCCCATAGCGGGAGGGCAGGTTCTTCTGAAGGCAGAGAGCTCAGGCGATCGTTGTGTGTGTTATCTAGGTCAGGGTCTTTGCTCTGCACAGGAGGAATGAACAGCCAAGGCCACAAAACTAATAGACTTCGGAGGCTGGATCCAAAGCCCAGGGAGGTCAGTGGGCTCTGGATCCGGCCCCTACAGCACAGGTGATAGCAGACAACGTAATGATGAACACATATGCCAGAGAGGACTTAGAGTTGATGTGTTCTCGTTCTATCCCTCTGTGGCAATCAGCTCCCAGCTCCCTCCCTCGGTCCCCTCGTCCCGCTGGTTTGGGGGTGACAGTAGGAGATTCTCTGGAGAGGGAAAACAAAGGCACTTACCCAGTTAGCAAATGGAAACCAAACCTCTGGTATGGGCGAGGCTGCAGAATACAGCGAGGGCACGGAGGAAAGCTGCTCTGGCAAGAGCCGTTGAGATCAGAGGCAGCGTTTTGGCCCTGGAGCCTTCCTTGGTCGGGGGGAAGGGAAGAGAGGAATAAGCCTCAGGAGATCGCGCCAGCGTTACAGGGACAGAGCAAGAGAGAGGCAACAGTTTGGGGGAGCAGATCGTTTGGCTGAGACTCCGGAGTTGGAGAGAGTCCCACAGGCAGCCAGGAGGTCAAAGGCTGAGACCATGCGGCCCAGAGGAGAATAGCGGCCTTGGGAGCCCATGGAGGGCAGGGTGTGAGTCCTGGCTGGGACACCAAGTGACCTGGTCGAGTCCCTTTGCCGCTCTGAAATGGGGATGATGGTGCCCTCGCAGCAGGGCATCCATCCATGCATGTGCCTGACGCCATCCGAGAGGGAAGGCACTAGAGAAATGCACAACAGTGGACCCCACTGGCATGGAGAGCATGCTCCAGCTGCCCAACTTCCCAGAGGGTCACCGGGATAGTGATCAGAGTTCCCCACATCTGTCCCAGCCAGGGAGCCGCACCCCAGGCTCCGCTCCCAACCTTTACCGTCTACAAACAAGATTGGCCGCATGGACGTTCTCAGCCTGCACGAACGCTGCTCCGGGGACTGGCCTGCAGAAGGGGACGCAGGCTTCGGAGACAAACAACGCGGGATCCATTCAGGTTTTTGCAGCTAACGGAAGGAAACAATCTTTCGGAAAAGGCCTGTTCTCTCCCTGACTCCCACTAGGGCTGGTGGGAGGCAGGAACATAGGGGCTGAGCTGGCCTGGGGAATCCTGGCTGGCTCAGGTTTCTGCCACCAGCAGGGGCTAGCAGCTGTTGCCGTGGAAGAAGGAAATAACCCTGTGACACCAGGGCAGGGACTGCCCAGGTGATCAGCTTAAACCCTGAAGCATGAGGTGAGATTGGTTTGACCTGACCATGCCCCGCTACAGCATAAACATAATCACTGGTCGTAAAATGAGCCAGCCCCTTTTTCAAAGCAGTCAGAGGGGCCTTATTCTCCAGTCTCTTATGCCAGTGTAAATCCCTGGTGTGGCTGAGAGGAGAACTGGGCCCATAGTATTTATCTGATGCACCAACCTCCTGTAGTAGTGAGTTCCACTGTCCCTAAGGGAGAACTGGGCACAGACGGGTAGGAACAGTGGCACCAGTCGATTGATTTCCACTTTAAGTAAAATGGGCCAGATCCTCAGCTGATTTACAGCAAGGTTGATCCATGGACTTCAGTGGAGCTCGGCTGATTTATGCCAGCTGGGGATCCAGCCCCATGTATTTAATTTTGTACTTATAAATGCTTCAGCGTCAGGGCCAGAGGGCTGGATCTGGAGACAGAAAAACAAATGCAATACAAATGCTGCCCCGGTAAAGGAAGTGGAACCGTGGTTGGCAGCTAGGGGCCGGTCATCAGCACAAGCACCCGTGCTTTTGGGTCCAGAGAGCCAGGTTCAGAGGCATCTTTCCCGGCTGCTCGGTCTCCAGGCTAGTGTGGAACAAGTGTGCCATGGGTCTCCCAGGGAAAGGCATTGCCTTCATCTTTCACAGCACTCCCTTTCCCGCCTGATCCATTAGTCAGTGTCGGGAGTCCTTTCCCATCAGGGAGAGGGATGACCGTGTCTCCCCTGAAGATGACGTGCTACGACCATCTTGCTAGTGAGGGAGGGAGCAGGGTGTGGTGTGGGTGGAATAATAGCTGAGTTGGGCTCCATGATGAAGGGGGAGCACATTGGACAGCTGAGTTCCTGCATGTCCCCTCCATGAGGAAGGGGCCCAGATCATTCTCTGGATGTAGTTAGTAGCGCCTCACTCTCTGAAGGGGCCCTCAGCTCTGGTCTCGTCCATCACTGATAGGAATTTAGCACAGTGCACAAGAAGCATTTAGCACAGCAATCGAGTCAGGAGAGAGCTGGCCAGGGGCAGGATGATAACTGTTGGTATGTCCCACGTTCTTCGCATGGGCAGCAATCTGAGCGCAAAGAGCATCTGTGCAAGCACAACCACGGTCCTCAGCACCTCCGTGTTCTGCTACTAGCTGACGCTTCAAGAGGCTGCAGAGAGCTTGGGTAGAGCCGTTGTCCCACATTGGGGACAGTGGGGTCCATAGCCACACCGGTGTGACCCTGTTGAACTGAGTCTGGTCATGTGGTTGTAAGGGAGAGTCACTGTGCAATGTGCCCCCTGCATTTCTCTAGCGTTGTGCCTGATCTGCTATTCTGCAGTGTCGCACCCTGGCACGGTCCGGTACTTGGCATGGAATAGACGGATCCTCTGCTACGAGGGTTCTCTGAATGGCAGCGCCATGTTTTGGGATGTCAATATTTCCATTGCCGTGGCATGGTGCTGCGCAGTTCTGTTTCGATTAAGTCAATTCCAGTGAATGTCCAGCAGCTGTATTTAGATGCTGTCAATAAACTAGGTGCCCTGGGGGAGGAATCAGGGATGGGAATCTATTGCACAGGTACCCATATGTTCCACGGCAGTTTTATTTATTGGCCTTTTTGGATCCCCTATTGAAACCTGCCAGAGCTCCTTTGGCTTAGGGCCCCTTCGCTCTCGGTAAAATCCCCTGGCCTGCTTGCCCCTTTGCAAAACTTATGAGTCCTTTGAAGAAACATTCTTAACCCTCCACGCCCCCTAGGGAGCCTGATCCCAAGGGATCCCCAGCTCCAATTGCGTTTAGTGGCAGCTGAGGGCGCTCAGAGCATCACATTGCAGGTTTGGGCCCTTAGTTCTGTGTCCAGAAATCCCTCAACCTCTTTTCCCCTCACTGAACGCCCCCTCCCCTGCCCCGAAAGCTTAAACGCCTCCAGCTTCTTGGTGCTCCATGCAGGGGCGCTCGCTCCCACCTTAACGCCCTGGTGCAGCTGCTGGGGATTCCCTGCTACTGAAGCACTAATTAGTCTGGAGAAATCTTGGCGGTGAAGCCCAGGGTGGGGAGCGGGAGGTTAAATAAATACCTGAGAAAGGAATACATTGAGCGTAGGCCCAGGCTCGGGACCGAGGAGCTCTCCCCAGTATTGCATATGTTCCAATGAATTCCAATTAGCAAGGATAGAAATGTGCTCCTGCTTTCTCCAGTGGGAGAAGCTAAGCCATCTGTGGAAGATTGAGAGCCTGCTGCTCAGAAACCACAGGGGCCTTTGTGTACATTGCTTTATTTTTATTTTTTGCACACAAACAAAAGAAAAAACCCACCTCAACAGTCATGACAAATATTTCCTGTTCTCTCTTCCTCTCGCTTTTTTCCCTTTCTCCGTCTCTTTTTTCCTCTGCCTCTCTCTACCGCAGCAGCATATTGATTGAACTGTCTTGTTGTAATCCATTGTTTCTATGAAAATTTGGCTTTGAACAGTCCCAGGTGGGAGCAGGAGTATCTGCATGCTTTTGCGGCTTGCTTGCGCTGCCGTGTTCACGCGCTGGCGGGGCGGGGAGGGGGGAAAGTGTGGTGGGAAGGTGAGGGGGGGGTCGCTCTCAGGCTGCTCAGCACTGAGATAATGTTGTTATAACATGCACCCCCAACCCCTTTGGTGTACAGGGCCTGATCCTGTTCCCATCAAAGCCCATGAGAAAGCTTTCGTCAGCATCAGTGTGAGCAGGATCGAGCATGTGGCGGAGAGAGGGGGTGAGGCAGAGATGCTGGTTCAGAAGAGAACTCATTGCACGCTCATGGCTCAAACCACCCATTTCGGCTACCTTGATATCAGACACCCCAGAGCTTGAGGGGCTCCGCGAGAGGATTTGAGTCAGTCCATTATAAAGAGGGGGCTTATTTGCTTTCCACTGGGGTCTGGATTTTGAGCCTTCCCACGTTTTGCAGGGGCTTGGAGTTGGATTTTGGTTTGAAAACTGTGGATCCAGGTTCTAATTTGAACCCCTTACCTTCCTCCCTCTTTAATATTCTGGGGTGCTTGGATCCAGGGCTTTAATTCCGGCCCATCTCTAGTTCTGAGTTGATTATTTGGCTACCCAGAGTGCTTTGCAGGGGATCAATCCAAGCGAGCGCGCTTTAGCCTTTCTTGCTCAGAGCAGAGAGCTAGCAACAAGGCTGCTGGCTGGAATTATATGGCTGATTATATGGCTATCCAAAGGGCTTTGCAGGGGGCAGTACCGAAAAGAGCACTTTAGCCACTCTCTAGCTGAGGTGGGAGCAAGGAGGGGAGCAGCTGACCATGGGCTGAAAGGAGCTCATTATCTGGCTACCCAGAAGTCTCTGCAGGACAATGGCACAAAAGAGCAGAGGAGGGCCCACCAGGAACTAGGAGAGAGGATATAAAGTAGGAACCCCTGCTGGAGATGCTCACAGTTAACGAGGATTTTCATTTCCAGCCGTGATCTCCCTCGCTGCAGTATTACTCCATCTATAGTTAATGATGGCAAATGGGCTATCATTAAAAAAAACACAGGAAAGATTTTAATGTAAGCCATCTACTGCATGGAAAACAGCATCCCTAGGCCATTTGGAGAAGCATATGCAGGTAAATGGCAGGCGAGGGTGCCACTCCCAGGCTCCACCACTGACAGCTGGAACCTGGGGATGGGATGGTGGGGGTTTCCACTGGTGGGGAACTAAACTCCAGGAGCAGCGGTGTCCCCTGATCACAGGCAAAACCTGCCAGAGCTTACAACTTCCCCAGTTTGCTAGATGCCTCCATTTAATTGCTGTGTTTGCATTAAAAGTCATTAGGAATCCCACTGCCGGTTAGAGTAACAGCTGAGTTTATTGGAAGTTTATCTGAAACTGCAGGCGCAGAGCAGGAAAGAGCCGCCTCCAGGTTAGAGACGGGCAGCCCAGATCTGCTCCACTCCAGAAGGTCCCCAGCTACCCCCTCACCATGCAGGATCGCAAGTCAATACACTCAGTCAATGATGAAACACAAACTGGAACCATGATGTTGCCAGCACACGCTCCCATTGTCTGATCCCATCCTAAGGGGCAGGGCGCTGTTACCTAGCAACTTCTGGGAGATGCGGCTTTCACCAATTAACCCTTGCCTGAGTATCTCATACTCAACCTGAAGAAACCAACCATTAGGGAAAACCTCCCTCATCTGGGTAGAAGCCTTTGGTGTGAACCTTTGGGACTGAAGTAGATGACAGGAACATGGACAGCAAGGACCACCCCCTGTAGCCTCCCTGCCTGTGAGTCCAGACTCCAAAGAGAAACTGCTGAGCTTCAGTTCATTTGCAAATTTGACACCATCAGCTCAGGATGAAACAAAGACTGTGAATGGCTAGCCAACTACAAAAGCAGTTTCTCCTCCCTTGGTGTTCACACCTCAACTGCTAGAAGAGGGCCTCATCCTCCCTGATTGAACTAACCTCGTTATCTCCAGACTGATTCTTGCCTGCATATTTATACCTGCCTATGGAAATTTCCACTACATGCGTCTGACGAAGTGGGTATTCACCCACGAAAGCTTATGCTCCAAAACGTCTGTTAGTCTGTAAGGTGCCACAGGATTCTCTGTCGCTTTTTACAGATCCAGACTAACCCGGCTACCCCTCTGATACCTGGCAGGACTGTTACTGTCTGAAACAGGAAGAAGTTGGGGTGTTGGCAATCACAAACTGATGGGCTTCTCTAAACACGTGTTCTGTGATTGCAGTGGTAAAGAAGCAGATTGCAGGTAACATGCCCTGTGACACATTAGCTGCAACCTACATGAACCCTGGCAGTCGGGGGATCGATCCCTAGACTGTACTGCCAGATGTTCCCTTCAGCTGCTATGGTGCTTATAGGACAGGCTTCCTGTGTCTGCAATGTGCCAACCGAACGGAACAGTCGTGATTCAGTGACAGGCATGTTCAGGAGCCTAATTTGGCAGGTACCTGGATCCCAGAGGCTGGTGATGGAGGGATATGAACTACCAGCAGGGAAAGAGCATGGGAGAAATGGGACTAGGAGGCTGGGTAGGTTGCCTCTCTCATGTCTTTCCTTCGACAGGGTGGGCTGGTGAAAACACTTACCTATGCCGAAGGAGTCCTTGGCAGGTGACACAAGAATTTGGACTTGTGCTCAGACTGCCCCACTTTGGCCCTTGACATGATGAGCCCAGAGTGTGCATTCCTCTCACAGTACACCATCCACCACCTCAGTGGCTCCCATCACTTGGCTTGAACTCCTATGGCAACTTGTCCAGTTAGACACCGATGAGCTGGTGATCAGCTGGCCTCCACGAAATCTGAACATTGAAGAAATGACTCTGAGTTAACTCTTTGTGCTCAGGAAGACCAACTGGCAGGTATCCGGATGGGTGTGCCTACTTTATTGTGCCTGGCCAAAACCTTCATGCTCCGTCCGTCAGCTCATTTAGGCATCAGAAGATGTCAAGAAGACCCACTGGGTGAATGAATTATGGAAGGTGTTAGTGAGGGCAGCACTTCCGTAGCATTAGCCGTTTACGCTGCAATGCAAGAAGTCGAGAGAATTCATTGGCCGAACGGTTATAAAGTTCACCACCTCCAAGGACCTGGCGCAGGCTTGCAGGCCTGTCTTTGCTGCTGGAACCTGCTGGCGGTGTTTGAAACCGTGAAGCCGGAAGCTGTGCTGCAGCAGAGCCATCATCTGACTCATGCTGAATTGCTAACTGGTCACTTTCCCTGAACTTTGAAAGCATTTGCTGGTGGGTGTCTTGTGTCCTGTCACTCACGCAACACAAAACAGGGTTATTTGACAAAGAGTCTCTGCTTTGCTGGTAGCTGCTTCCAACCTATAACTTGTGAAGCGGGGAAGGGGAAGAGATTCTGACTGATGCTGCTATGTGATTTGTAGATACTAAAAAAATACCTGAAGGGGTGTTCATGCTGACACAGTCAGTCTGGGTAATCAAGTCTTGTTGATTATTCAAGGCTTCATGTTTTCTCTGGGGGGAAAGAAAAATCCTCAGGTTTATGTTTCAGTGACAGATGTTTGGTTTCTAACTGTCGCAGTCATTTTGAAGGCTTCATTCTCTATGCAGCCAGCACTTCAGAAGGCAGAACACGCCGTGGTTCCAAATCGACCGGTGTAAAACCACATGTCGTACATTTGTCATCGCATTTCCACTTTTTTCTTCTTGGCTGTCATTGGAACAACATGCCACTGTCCTCTCCTTAAAATGATCCATCTCTCTGAAAGTCCCGTCAGCCTGCACTGAACGACTTGGGATCTGCGCTGGCCTGGTCAGATCTGCTTTGATGTCCTTACAATTCATTAGATTTCAACCTAGAAGTTTATTTGGGGAGAACCATGTAGAAGAGCCAAAATCCCCTCCCCCGCATTCTATTTTGAGTTGAGATTTCCATCTAACCTATCTATCTTTAGCTATTTAACTACTGACTTTCCCTCTGATTGGTTCTGTGAGCCCCAATGCACCAATGAAGATCTGCTAATTCCGTGCCTCTGCTATAGAAATCAAGATAGAAAAGACTCACTTAGGCCGCCTAATGCGAGTGCAGGGCTGGCTGTTCCCTACAGGGTATTATCGAGTGCTTTATCAAGTCATTGTAATAAATGTCTCAAATTATAGCACTTCCCTCGGGAGACTATTTTGCAGACTAAGAGATCTCACTGTCAGGAGTTTTCACGAGAATCAGCTTAACTTTTTCTTTTTTTTTTTAATATCACCCCATTACATCTGCTTCTGCCCTGTTGCGTCACCCTCAATCATTCACCTCCCACCAGGGTCTTCACACCCATCTTAAATGTGGTTTTCATACTTCTCCACTGGCCACTGTAGGGCCTGGCCCTGCTGAAGTCAATAGGAGATTTGCCCTGGTCTGACCATTAGCCAGGCTGGGCAGGGATGGTGTCCCTAGCCTCTGTTTGCCAGAAGCTGGGAATGGGTGACAGGGGATGGATCACTTGATGATTCCCTGTTCTGGTCATTCCCTCTGAAGCACTGGCATTGGCCACTGTCGGGAGACTGGACACTGGACTAGATGGACCTTTGGTCTGACCCAGTCTGGCCGTTCTTATGGCCAACCACAAAATAAACATTGTCAGTGTTCCGCAGAGCACATGCGACACACAGGGCCTGATCCAGCTCCCACTGATCTCAGTGGCGTGACTCCCATTGGTTTCAGGAGGAACTGGATTGGCCACGTAATCTCTGCCCCAATGATCTTACTATCTAAAGAGAAGAGCGATAAAATCCAGACACATCAAGTACTGGGTTTGTCCCCCGGCTCTCTCTCTTGCGCTGCTTAATAAATAAATTACAGCCTTCCGTGGGAGGTGCATTAACAGCACTACACTAGCTCCATTCCTAACCTCCTATACAAATACAAATGTCCTTGAGAGAGAAAAATCACGGGCGGATCAAGTGTGCCATCCCAACCTTACTGTTTGTACAGCGCTTGGAAGATGTAAAGCTGCAATGTATTTTTATTACTATTATTATTACATCTTGGATCAGCTATGGTTTCCTGTTTTGTTTAGAGTCTGGGGGAACTAGAAACAGTTTTCTCTCTAAGAGGAGCTGAAAAAAAATTATTTTCTTGGTTAAAAATAACATTTGATGTTTGAATAATCCGAGGTTTTTCTGTTTTCATATTTACAGGCTGAAAATGTATCCAAAGATCGGAGGCAACTAAAGAATTTACTTTTAAAAAAAAGTTTAATGTGTTGTGCTCTAGATAAAATGTACCATAAAATGACTGAATGGAAATTTTAAATGGGGGAAAAATATCTTCAGGGTTTGCTGCTTCTTATTTTTTATTATTGCCAAATAAAATACCAGTATACGATTAAAGAAACATTTTATGCGCCAACTGACACAGATAATATTAGTCTTCTGACTGCACTTTTTGTGTCAGCCAGCGAAAATAAATGACACAGGATATCTAGCAACCATCCAGACCTATTGGCTTGAAGGTGGCTTCAGAGCAGCAGAGAGCAAACCAGAGTGATTTTAGTCCTGTTTCAAGTGGAAATCTCAGTGCAGCCTTGACTGTGGCTGCATCACCAGTGCCTCCATAATGAGGTTCAGTCTTTATAATGTAAGAGCTCCCCAACGGGATCGATTTGAAAACGGAGACTAAGCAATAATACTTAGCATTTCCATGGCCCCTTTCATCCAAGGATCTCAAAGCCCCTTGCAAACATTATTTAACAAAGACTAACCACACCTCCAGGAGGTAGATAAACATTCGCATTATAATACTGATTAGGCAGATGGATAAAACAAGGTGCATGGAGGTTAAAATAGACCTGAATTGCAGAGCAGCTAAATGGATTGTGTTGGCTCCCACCGCAGCAGCATGGGATATTAGGGAGGGTTGTCGCCCCCTCGCTCTCCCTCCTGATCTTTTCCCTACATGCCAGCTCAGGGAGATGACTCGAGTCATCTCCACCCACTGAATACTTGTGACCCCCACCCCAGTCATTTTGGGGGGAAGGAAGATGACAGAGAGAGCCCCCACCTCTCCCTCCTGTGGGCTGCCCTGAAACATCTGGAGCTTTCGCCTGAGCCCTCATTTGCCATTCTCTGTGTCTGGGGCAGCGCAGCGCGTCCCGGCTGGCTGGTGGCAGGAGGCGGGGACCTGTCTCTGTGCAGTCAGGCGGGGTTTTCAGCCTGACGCTTGACTCAAAGATTCAGACGTTGGTGGAGGATTTGAGTCTGAAAGGGCTCCTGGCTTGGTCTGAATCTAATGCCCCCCCCCCCCCCCTTTCACAGACCGTCTCACCCAGCCCCCGTTACTCTCCCCTCTCCACAACCAGGCCTCAATTAGCTGGGTCCTGGGCGGTGTTACCAAATCTCGGTGTCTGCCTGCCCCCTCCCAGCCCCAGACACCCCAGGAGGGACAAAAGGGGCAGAGCTGCTCTGCCCATTAGTGCTGTTCTCCAAGCCTGAGCCCAGCCCACACAGGAGGTTAGAAGGTGATGGCAGTGGGTGCTGGGCAGTGAATGGCACCTCCTCCAGGGCGCCCATTGCTCAGCACAAAAGCCCCATTCAGTACCCCTTGCACCGGACGAAGCCTTTAGTCTCTCTCTCTCTCTCTCTCTCTCTCTCTCTCTCTCTCTCTCTCTCTCACAAATTCATTCACAAGCAGCTCAATAGTGTTAATAAAATCCATTCCATGCTCTTCTTACTACATTTGGTTGCACACCAGAAGCAGCTACACCAGTACACTGCCATCATCAGGAGGGTGCCCTCTGCTCAGTGGGAAGGAAATTGCAGCCCTCTGCTCATTGGGAAGAGCGCTCTGTACACGGCAGCCCAGTACGGCTGGGGTTGGTTAATTGCGGCTGAGCCTCCCTTCCTTGCCGCCTGGGTTTGAGCTGACAGGTGAGTGAAAGGGAGAGCCCAGAGCCGGGGGGAAGAGGGCATTCACCTGACCTGAGCTCGGCACTGCAGGGAGCCAAGAAAGTAGATTTAAAAACAACAATCCACTAGTCAGACCCCCTTCCCTCTGCTGCCAGGGTTTGATTTCTGAAAACAGCTGGGCAGGTAACCCCAGGCCAAGCCAGGGGAAGAGTAAAGGGGAACTGAAATCAAGCTAGCTCCACCTTTGATCCTGTAGTAAGGGTTTTATCCCTAGAGGCACGGTGCTCCCCTGCCCCATTTGGGCACATGGCCCTTTCTCCTCCCACACTCCACCTTCCATCAGTGCAGCTCTCCTCGCTGGCTAACCTGCCTCCCCGGCCCTGCCCACTTCATTAGCCGGCTTTCCCTGCATCACAGGCTGTGCTACCCACTATGGAGCGGCGAGCAAGAACATTTGGGTAAAAACAAGCCCTGGCTAATGTGCTGCTCTCTCCAAAGTGCGCCTGGCTTTAGCAAAGTATTTAATTAGCCTCCACAAACTTCATTTCCTCACCGGCAGAGTATAGTGATCTCAGCCCAAGACGCTCTGGAATGTGATGCCTTCCAAGGACGTGCTCACTTGAGACGTAATGACATTGACGTGGTGTGCAACAGAACGTGGTGAGAAGAGCATGGAATGGATTTTATGAACTCTATTGAGCTGCTTGTGAATGATTTCGTGACTATAGATATCGGTGACTGAACGTCACTGTAATTGGCAGTGAAAGTCGCTAGATTTGTCACTGGTCATTTTGACACTTATTTTCTCACTAGGGAAACCAAAAAAGTCACGAAATCTAGTGACAAAGTCGCTAAGTTGGCAACACAGTCCTGCTATTCCTGGAGCTGAATGAGCTGACCTAAAAGTGAGGCCCTGAGAGCTGGAGGTCAGTAGCTGACACCCTGCTCTTGGCCCTGGAAATGTGCTGGTGTGGGGCCAGGGCTCCGGCTAAGGCCCGGCTGGGAAGTTACATTCCACCTGCTCAACATTTTAAAAATTAAAAGCTCTCCTTGTAGTTTCCACTGGAGATGATGTGGGTCCTCGCGCCCTGCCCCAGCTGAGAAGCAGCATGGCCTAGTGCACAGGGCACTGGATCAGGGGTCTGCGTAGTAGTCCTGGCTCTGCGGCTATCTGGGGCAAGGACAGTCTCTTACTGCGTGTTTGAACGGGGCCCGGCACAATGGGGCAATGATCTCAGTTGGGGCCCAATAGTGAATCAGATGGTGTTGCCCTCTTCAGCCCTGGAGTCATCTGAGTGTTAGCAGATGAAAGAGCGCGCGAGAGAGTGTGTGTGTGTCAGGCTCTGTACTTCATTATTCCCTGATCCCTAGCACATAGGTCCCTCTGCTCCCCACGTTGCAGAGGGGAAGAAAAGTCAGTAGTTCCTATCCCTCCATGCTGCCCACTGCGGGGGTCCGAGACCCCAGGTGCTGGCCGCTGGCTTGCCATTGTCAGTAGGAGCAGGCAGGTTCGTTGTAGCCGCGTTAGTCCCGGGATATCAGACAGACACAGTGGGGGAGGGAATATCTTTTATTGGACCAACTTCTGTGGGGAGAACGCTGAGCTTTTGAACCACACAGACCTCTTCTTCAGGGCCTGAGCTGGTCTCTCTCACCAACAGAAGTTGGGCCGATACAAGCTCTTACCTCACCTACCTTGTCGCTCTCAGTAGACATGTCCATCTTGGCCCAGAGCCCACAAGGATTCCCTGCAGCTGTTCCTGGCCCCATCCCTGCCCAGATCCTGTGGTGCAGGCAGGAGCATGGGAGTGCCAGGTGGCTCAGGGAATGTGTGCAGGGGGGAAACGCGTGGCCCCGTGTTTGTCAGCTTTGCTGAGCGCTTTGGGGGATCCAGGCAGCAGTGACTTCCCCCTGGGCGGGACGCTAGCTCCCTTTGAGAGGGCTGAGAAGCCCTCCTGCACCCACGCTCCCTCAGCATGGGAGGCACTCGCTGAGCGACGGCACTTCTAGTCCCCCCTCTGCCCCTCAGCTGTGGGCACTGCCTCTGCTGCCCTCTCTTAGAATCATTGGGTCGGAAGGGACCTCAGGAGGTATCTAGTCCAACCCCCTGCTCAAAGCAGGACCAATCCTCAGACAGATTTTTACCCCAGATCCCTAAATGGCCCCCTCAAGGATTGAACTCACAACCCTGGGTTTAGCAGGCCAATGCTCAAACCACTGAGCTATCCCTCCCCCAGCTGCCTGTGAGGGAGAAGGCAGCGAGACTCAAACCCCATTTCCCTGCGGGGCAGCGCAGGAATTACTGGTCTCTCCCCACTTGATTACAGTTTCCTGGCTCTTTCCTCCCAGCCATGCAGGGTCTAGCTGCTGCTGAGCAGTAGCGAGGGGGAGATGGGGACTCAGGTCACCTATATAGCCCTTGTCTGGGGATGGTAGCAGGGGACAATGTGGTCAGAGACTCCCTGGGCTGCCACTTTCAATGACCCTGGCCTGACCTGCCTGGGATTAGTTCCTCCTCAGGGAGCAAAGGTAATTCAGTCTCTGCGCTTTACTCCTCCGGCCAGGGCCTCTTCCATCCTGCATCGCGACTGCTGACTGTACCAAAATCCCAGTGGTAATTGGATCAGGGGCACTCTTTTCCATGAGAATATTAAATCAGGCTCTCAGCCCAAGTCTGGAGCGACACACTTTGGAATATAAAGGCACGGAAGATCACATTACCAGGGTTATTTCTTTTGCTTCAAACCTGAAGCTATCACAACAGCTTCTTATTTGGTGCCAAGTAAATTGGGTCTGTTTTTATTGGAAACCAGACAAAGGAGGTGATGGAGACTGATATTGTGGACAGGCAGAATCTGAGTTGCCTGAGGTGTTGAGCACTTACAACTCATCACAGCCAATGGGACCCCCAGGGGCTTGGCACTTCTGAAAACCAGCCCCTTAAAGAATCTCAGCAGGGAAAAGACCTAGCAACTACATGATGATGATAAACAAATAATTCTGTGCCCAGTCTGGCTGGCATGGTGAAACAGCAGCACTGGGGCCTAACTGTCCTCTGTTTCCTCAGCTATTTTCAAGCTAGTAGCCGTGGCTGCTGGGAGGAGAGGGGTACAGCGGTGGCGCCTTAAATTCCTGCTTTTATTAAAGGGAGAAGCTCATTTTCAGGAGCTCAGTGTTGTTCAATGGAGTTCGCCCCACAGAGCAGGAATTCACCATTGCAGACGGGAGGAATTTTAAGTTCCTGGGAACGTGACTTGCATTGCAGGTGATGCCTCGTGAAAGGGTTAAAACCCTGCTGGTGACAGCTTCAGCCCCAGGTTGTAATCAGCCAATGAGAGTGTGCTCAGATGATCACATGAGTGACTCTCACTTAAAATCCTGCTGGGGCAGCGCAGTCCATTGAGTTTTTGTAGAGCTTGATGGAGCAGGTATTGTCTCTGGCCAGCTCAGATACCATGGTGGTGGGCACTTTATAAGGAATAGACTGCGGTAGACAAGAAGAGCTTGTCCAGTTCGGCATAAGCTCAGTTGAATTCATCTCTGATTCTTAATAAGTTCAGTTGTTTTACTCATTTGCCTCTAGACTCTTCATAACAATCACTCCAACCGCACCGGTAACTTAACAGGTGGGTGGGGAGTTATTTAATAGTGGGGAGCAGAGGCTAATTGAATAGAGGCTGAGAAGGTAATTTAACAAATGACTTGTAATGGGATACAGAGCCTTTCACCTCTAGGTTATTGGTTTAGCTCCTTTTCAGGTTGGCGGTGACCATCTGTTACCATCTGATGGCTGCTTAGCAGCCTATATATGAAATTAATGGGTCCCAGCCCACTGCCTTGTGCCCACATCACTGAGTATTCCATGTGCAAGGAATTGTGGCTGGCCCCTTTTTGTTGGGAAGAAAGACCAAGGGTTTGAATGGGCCACGGAGTCTGGAATCACCCCTAGAAATGCTCTCTCCGGCTGAGGGATGTTGGTAGGATCTGCTGCAGCCGTGCTAGCCCTAGGCTTCAGGTAAACCGAGATCTTCAATCTCGGGGGCCACCTGTCCTGGGTTCTTGGTGTGGGAGTTAAAAAATGGGAGTATTGGGGGAGGGGGGTCTAATGTAAGCTCTTGTGGGTATTACAGAGAGAGTCCGGAAGAGCTGGTATTAATGGAATAAAACCACCACAGGATAGGAACATAGTGCTCTCTCTTTGCATACCTCGTCTGATATGCAGTTCAGGTCCCTGTAATGTCTTGTGGCTTCAGTCCTCACACACCCTACGTTAAATAAATAAAATACACCAATATAAAGAGTCAGGACATCCCATTTCCTGACCCTGCACTGGGCACATCAGTCACTTCTGGTACATTACATAATAGAAGCAAACCTTATTCCAGTTTATACTGGAGGGGCTCCTGCATGTGGGTTACATGGACAGATGTGGAGCAGGTGAAGGGGATGGGATCTGAGTTTGAACTAAACAGCCAAGGTGAACTGGAGTAAGGGAAAAAGATATCCACTCCAAACAAGTGGCCAGACCCTATGGGTGATGAGAGGGATGTTTCTTGGGAGGGACACCACCCTCACTCTCTAGGATGCAGGGATAAGCTCCAGAGACAGAAGGTACTGGGATGTACACAGCCCTCCCCGCTGTAGCAGCCCAGGTGCCAGGCTTGGGCAAAGCAGGTTCCTATCACAGCAATTCTGAGGACAGCTTTGGCCGATCCCTCTCCAGACTGTCTGGATCGAAGAAGAGCCAGATGAGCCTTGTTAACAAATGAGGTAGCCTCAGGTTATGCTAACAAGCCCATTAAGGGGGCTTATAAAGGGAGTATGGCTGGACAACAAGGGGTGAATAAGGAAGAGTGGCGGCTTTGTCCAGGAGGCTGTTATGGAGGTGCAAGGCTAAGCTGCTGGCTAATTAATTAGAAAGGTTTTCTAGTGGTGTTATGCTGTTTGGGCCTTGCTTGTGAGCTAATACTACAGGGCTGGTGATTGTGGACTCTGAGATTTTTTAGCTTGACTCATTAGGTTACTGATAAGCCCAAACCCAACGAAAGGGCATTTCTGGCTTTATCCAAATCCCCAAGAAAGGTCTGTTCCGCTCAGCTGATCCCAGCCAATGCCCATCGTTGTCAAGTCCCCCATTTTCCTCAGCCACCTGGACATGATCTTAGAAGCGTAAGGACCCCTTTCCTCCTCTCCTGGGTCTGAGCCAAAGCCCACGGAAGCCAACAGAAAGACTTGGAGAGACTTCAATGGGTTTTGGCTTAGCCTCTCACCAACGGTGGAAGCTTCATTCTGGTGTGGGTCTGGCAAACCTTGTGGGGTAAGAACTTTCTCAAGACAAGATTTCTTCCTGGTGAATATTTTTGCCCTGAGGAACAGAGAGAGTAGCCGTGAATGTAGAACTATAGGGTGTATCTGTCTGCCAGAATAAACCAGCCACTTGAGAATGACCGATGGATTTATACTATACCACGAGAAGATCTCTGTGATTTACCTATCCCAATGGTCACTAGGATTTTCCTGATGGCCCTAAGCCATCTTGGGTCCCGAGTCCGTCCATTCCTCAATATGGTATTTCCATGTGTTGTCTCCTCTCCTCCATTGTTAATAGTTTAAATGAAAACTGGAAACAGGGAGGATGTGGGATTTTTGCCCTTTCAATTTTCAGTTCTATACCAGATATTTAAAAAAGGTTGCTCCCCCTACCCCAAAAATGAGTTTCTTGGTTTTCTTTTTCCCTTTCTTCAGGTTACATTAGAACTCTGGTCCCAGCTTCCTTGGAAGATTCTCTGCACAGGATTAGGACATTATGAAACCTGAGTAACTGAGAAGGGAGGGCACCCTGATTACCCTGCAGCTTCCACCACTGCTACCCCTTTCAGAGCTGCACCTACATAGCCAATTTTTTTCCACGTGTAAAAGTACCCTAGGTAACGGGGTTTAACCAAGGTGGAATCCTCATCACACAGGTAATTCTGGCCTCTGATTCTTTAGGGACAGGTCACCGAGGGCTGGAGCAACAGAGCCACTTCCCAATTGCTATTCCTAGTACAAGGACCTGGGTTCCATTTCCAGCTCTGCCATAGTCTTCCTGTGTGAGCTTGGGCAAGTCACTTAGTCGCTCTGTGCCTCAGTTTCCCATCTGTAAAGTGGGGATAACAGCACATTGGTGTGGTGAGGATAAATACGTAGTTCAGGTGCTATGGTAACAGGGGGTATGTAAGTACCTAAGATAAATAGATTCTTCTCTCTGATCCCACCATAAATTTCTCCTGCTATTCGAGCCTACGTTTCCCTTGGCTTAATTTCCTTCCGTTACTCCTGGCTCTCTCCCCTTTGTGCCACCCTCCCCGTCCCACCTTGGCGTGGTTCAGCTTGGCATCATTAGAGTTTTATTTATGACAATGTTAATTAAATACCCCCTTCATTCAGCGCTGTGCGCAATTCCCTCTGCCTTAGTAGGGATTAGCCCTAACATGCTATTACCGAGCTAGAATATGATTGTTGTTAACACAGGGAATTCTAATAGCGATTTAGTTATTCCTGGGCCTCACATTTAGCTATTCCCTGACATTTATAAAGTTCAGGTTTAGAAAATAAATCCAGATGAAGAGAGAGAAACTCCAGCCATTATTTACACTTCGCTTGCCATTTTCTGTTCGGTTGGCCCTTTGTCCCAAATCTTAAAGGGCCTGTGTATTGTAGTAAGGCCTAAAGGATTTTCATTTCAATTTCTTCATATGTGCAGTTAGTCCTGGCGAAAGGCGCTCGAATGACCTGGCTGGAGATCACAGAGCAGGTTCAGCATGAGCAACAGCAGTGCTGGCGAGTGTCTCCCAGGGATGGGAGTCCATTACAGGCCCGGCTAGGAAACCTTGGCTCAAGCTGGTCATGCTTTTAGCACGGGCAGGTCTTGGTTCAGTCCCCAGGGTTTTGACCAAGACAGGTATCGGTACATAGTCTTCCATTAGACTGCCTTGGAGAGAGCAGCTACATGAGTGAGAGGGGAATTTAGCTTCCATGGCCCATTTGATCCGTATCTGCTGAAATGGCCAGCAAGGGGGCAAATCGGAAGTGACAGTTACAAGTAGCGGAACTGGGCTGAGATCATGCAACTCCTTTCAGACAGGCCGCTGAGTGGCCCACGATGATAACTTTCCAATGCAATTGGCCTGCGCTAGATTTGAACTGGCAACCTAGAAGTGAAAGTTCTGTCCTATTCCCAATCCCCTGCATGAGCCGTTCTGCACACACAAAGAGAGGCCGTGTGCGGTTGCTTTGCTCGCATGGGGCCAGGGCTGGATCTGTGGTGAAAGCTGCTCCCTAGGCTGGTTTAGGCACCTATGTGGAGGGTGTCCACTATTGCGGGAAAGACACAGATTTCCAAGGGCAGGACTTGGGAGATAGAGTAGGGGAGGGAGAATGGATGCAGAAGAATGTAGAAAACCTTCCCCCCACCCCAGCATTTGAATTAATGTCTAAAATTAAACTGAATGCTAAGGGGCTGAGTGCTCACATCAGGGAGTTTTTACTTCAAGGTCCCAGCTGGGAAGCTAAAGCTTCGTGGGAGAGAGAGGCTCCGTGGGAGGTATTTCCGCCCATGGCTGGAAGTTGTACAACTTGGAAATCTCACCCTGGAGCCTGGGTCTTAGATGCTCAGGAGTTCCAGATAGTTCTCAGCAGCCTGTTGGCAAGCTTCCCTGAACCAAACCTTGCTCAGGTCAGGGGGAGGTGAGGGAGCTCTGTGTGTGTGTGTGGGGGGGGGACGACGACTGGGTAGGGGACCCCCTAAATGGAATTGGGCCCAGCTTTTCAGTTCTGGTCCAAGGGTGCCTACTTTGGTGTAATAGGGAGGGCGGGGCTGCCCTCGGGTGTTACAAATGAGAGACAGAAGGGAGTTGAGAACCCAGCGTGTGTGTGCAGAGTCCAGAGCCTGGAGAGCAAAGCTGGCCCGAGCGCTTCAGGGAGGGGATGCCCTGAAGGTGGGAGTGATGCGAGTTCTCTAGCAAGCAGTGGAGCCCGATCACAAGGCAATGCCAGGGGCGGGCAGGTCATCCACAAACTGCCACAGCCCGCGGAGGCTGAAGGCTGACGCTGATGTCTGGGGACAAGAGCCGGAGCCGTATCTGAGAAGGAAACAGGGCAGAGAAGGACCCCAGCTAGAGGGGCTGGGGTGAGGTGTGGTGAGAGATGCTGGGGATTTCCCTCAGGACCGGCGCCTGGTGAGAGACGCCGGAGCTGTATTTGGCGTTGAAGGACTGTTGGGATTCGAAAGATTGTAGGGTTTGGATCCTACTGGGGAATTCTGGGCTGCGGTTAGGGGACTTCTGTAATAAATTAACCCCTCAAAGGGCTGTTGATATTTGGAGAGCTTGTCTGGCATTAGTGGGAACCCCAGAAGAAAGGGGGAAACCGAGGCAGGTGTGCCTGTTTTGCTGCAGCCTGCTGCTGGAGGGCACTTCAGGCAGGGTCACCCAGGAAAGGATGAGGTACCAAGTGAGACATGATGGCACCCATGTGGGGAGCCAGGGTTCCCCAGAAATTCTAGAGCTGAGCACCCAGGAACAGGTCAAGGTGGGTTTCCCACGTTCTTGTTCTCTCTATGTCTTTCTGTTCTCTCCCTTCCTATTCACCTGTAATGCCTCACTCCCCATTCGACTTTTAAGCCATTGACTCTGTTTTCCTTCCAACTGATCGTCATATTCTTGATTTGTGTACATCTCCGGGATGCCCCAAGCACCTTATTATTGTTGCTGCTTGTGTTTGTGCAGACTGCAGATCACCCTCCTTCCAGGTAATGCAGGTGGAGTCATGGATTCCCTTGCTTCAAGGCACATGCTGCTGTCTCTCTTGGCTGGAAATGTCTGAATGTGACAGAGAAGAAAGGGGACTTTTCCCCCGTCTATTTAAATGCACACGGAGCCTCGTGGTTAGAACCTGCCTCTAATCCCATCCCATTGGCGGGACCCTCAAAGGTAAGCTTGGAATTGCAGCTGCAGTCAGGGGAAAAGAGAGGAGAATCAAATTCACCAGTGCAAGAGAGAGAGAGAGAAATTTTACCCTCTCACCCGGAACATGTGGCAGCAAAAGGGTGTGATGTGGTGGAAGGAGATTAGGGCCGATTCTGCCAGGGATGCTAGATGCTGATGATTAAGAAATAGAATTGGGGGATCCCTCTAGCTGCAGCTAAAACTAAATGGGGGATAAAAGCAGAACATACTATAGAGCAATCTGCTTCTATGCTGAATGCCTGGCCCAGGAAGGATGGAGAGTGTTAGCAGAATCCGGTTAGTGCCTGGCAGTCTCTGGAACTCAGCTAGGGCAGAAAAGCCCATTTTAATAAGTAGCTCACGGAGGAAGCATCCTGATCCGTGAATATGAGGTAAAGCACGGGCATCAAAATATCATGCCGGGGGCTGGTAATTGTGGGAGGGGAGAGGAGGGGAGGCGAGAGGCTCCCACTGTCACGAACTGTTGGCCAAGACGACAGTAATGCTAGCGACTGGCAGTTAGGCAGGGCTTTTCAGCCAAGGATCCCAAAGTGCCTTACAAATTACACACGGGGATCGCTGCTCCAGTGACTGAAATGCAGCCACCTCTGGGCTGGGACATGGCAGCTGCTTAACAGCGCACAGCAGTGCTTCGCAGCAATTTAAGCTCTGGATCCTGTTTCCTGTTCCCACTGAAGTCAGTTGCAAAACTCCCGTTGACTTCAATGGTACAAGACGGGGCCGGGCCTGAGGACAGGAACAGAAGGAGACTGCCACATCCAGCTGAACTATATTAACCCCTTAACAGCGGAGGGACAGTTCTGGGGTGGATCCAGAATGCAGCTACCAGAGTCCTGTAGCTGCCTTCAGTTCCCTGGCCCAGCTGCTGCAGCTTCCCCTCCCCTGAAGCTTCCCCTCCCCTCCCCCTCTCCCTTCCCCTGTCCACCTCCCCTCCACACCCAGCCATCTCTGCCCCTGCCTGTCAGTCACTAGGAGTGGAGAATGAATGGCACCTGCTAGCACAGGGCCCCTAGAGAACAGCTGGAAATTGCTCCAAAGACCTTCGCTGAAGCGCCCTTACCTAGTCCCTCCCCAACGGCTGCCATGCTGGGAAGAGCAGTCCCTCAGAGCTCTGAAAGCTGCAGGTCCCGGTGCTTGGATTGGGCCAGGCCATCCAGGCAACAGGTCTGGTAGCAGCGTGTGGCGGTGAAAACCATCCCAGCTCTAACCGAAGGCTGGATCTGAGTTTGATCAAAGTTGGGAAATTTTGGGGAGGGCCGGTTTAGTGGCTGCAGGGGGGAAGATTGTCCCAGCTGTGTCCTGGCGGATGATCGCCACTGAACTAGCACCCAGAATCCCAGCTCCTCCTTGGTAAATAGCTTTGCCTGGCTCTGATTTCCTGAGGGCAAGGTGGCACTGGCACCCCATAGGCCAGATTTGTAGCTGCAAGGCCAGAGTCTCCCAGCTGCACGCAGAAATTTAAGCCCCCTTCTCCTCCTCCCCAGGGAGTGAATTGCGAGCGGGAGACCTCTTCTCACTAGCTGCTATGGGAAGTGCAGCTTCCAGGAGAGAACTTTATTTACAGGATTTCTTTTCTTGCAATGGTTAAAGGTAGGGAAGGGCCCAACCCGAAACTCTGCTCCCAAGCATCTCAAAGCTGGCCACGTCTGGCTCCAGCTCCAGCTCCAGACAGTGCCTGGCTCAGGTGGTCCCACCTTTAAGGGCTGTGAATTCCTCCCCCCAGCTACAGATTGCACGCTACCCAGTTTTTTTAAGATGGGGCCAGTGACCGAAGGGATGGGGCGTGGGGAAAGCAGGCAGAGCTGGAGAAGATAGATGGCTCCTCTGCAATAAAAAACTCCGGCTTGAGGAAAGGAGCCTCTAGTTGCCCAGGTGAGTGATCTGCCTTGGAACAGAGTCCGGTTCCTCTTATTCCTGTTCACCCCTCTCTGCACCTTGGGGCTCGGGTGTGACTGCGGGAATACAGGAGCTCAGCGTAACTGTCCCCGCTCTGATTCTCAGCACAGCACAGCTCTGGCCTCCCCTGTCCAGACAGAGACCAGAGGGGCAGGTCAGTGGGGTGTGGGTAGCAGACAGGATCCCCCTTCCCCTCAAAACTACGGAGAGCCACACTGCATGCCAAGCGATTCCGCCCCCGCACCTGAGTGCCCCTTCAAAAGCCAGACTAAGCTTCATGCCGGCTGCACTCCTTGCTTTGAACTGGGGGACGGGGGAGGAAGGGGGATTTTCTGCTCTCGCACACACCTCCCCTCTGCTGGTGCCGGCATTGTCAAGTCTGATCAGAAGGAGGATCAGTCGGCCCTGCTCCCTCTCTCTCCAGATTTAATTAACGAGCCTTTCATCTCTACCCTGAAGGAATCTGCTATCTTCTGTCTTCTTAATTAACGTTCATTAGGCAAATCAGAGGAACGTTTTCTCCCAGCCGCCTGGAAGGTTCTTAACCCTTGTGAGGCACCCGGTTTGGGTTGGCTGGGGCTGGGTGGCGAAATGCTCTGGGAGGGATCCTGGCTGTGGGGCCTCTTGGCTGTGTGACCCGACAGTGGCAGCGTATCCATCGTGTGAGAGTCACACCCATGCAGTCTTCCTCCATCATGCTTGGAGCAACTGGACCAGAGCAGATGGGCAAAGTCTCCTTAGCCCGGCCGTGCAGGTACCAGGCTGTGGATCAGTTCCATGCCGTTGGCATCTCTCTGACAGAGGGAACAAGGACAATTCCTGAGCTGCCCTTTGGGTGCCCTCCACCATTCTTGTCCCACCGCTTCCCCTGACTTGAGAAGGCTGGAGTCCATTGGCTTCTCCCCTGTGGCAGTGGGAATTTCCCATAATTCTTTGAGGTGGCTTGGGGGTCTCCCACTGAAGAACACGGCTTAGAATGAGAGGGGGGAATCCTGTAACTATATTCAAGACCCCTCCCCTGCAAGAGGATGTTTTCTTTCCAGGCTCTGGCCACGTGAAATGAAAGGAAGGTTCCTCTGACGATCTTGCTCTCAAAGGAGATGAGATGGAGTTGGGAGGAGGAGTGGGGGCAAGCCCAAAATAATTTTGAATTCAGTCACGAGGCTTATTGACCTGGAAAGACGTATTGATTAGAAATGGACTTGGACCAACCTCCCCCCCGGCTCAAGCTTATTTCTCCAATCGGCCAAGTCGAAGCTGAAGCCAGCCGTTGTCGTTTGAAGGGGCTGTAAGTGTGATTACTGACTGAAAACAGGACCACGTGCTCCAGGGAGTTTACTCCCAGGCATGACATGAATAGCCCTGAGGAAAGCAGGCAAACAATTTTGCCATGGTTCATAGAGCGGCCCCTGCTGCAGTAAACCAGCACAGACCTATAACAGGGTTCAAAAAAGAACTAGATAAATTCATGGAGGATAGGTCCATCAATGGCTATTAGCCGGGATGGGCAGGGATGGTGTCCCTAGCCTCTGTTTGCCAGAAGCGGGGAATGGGCGGCAGGGGATGGATCACTTGATGATTACCTGTTCTGTTAATTCCCTCTGGGACACCTGGCATTGGTCGCTGTCGGAAGACAGGACACTGGGCTAGATGGACCTTTGGTCTGACCCAGTCTGGCCGTTCTTATGTTCTTGACCTCTCGGTTGGCATCCAAAGTGGAGTTGGCTGTCAGGAACTGCTCTTGCAGCAGGGCAAACGGCTCTANACTGGGCTAGATGGACCTTTGGTCTGACCCAGTCTGGCCGTTCTTATGTTCTTGACCTCTCAGTTGGCATCCAAAGTGGAGTTGGCTGTCAGGAACTGCTCTTGCAGCAGGGCAAACTGCTCTGCTGGTTACCAAGCTGTGTGCCAGCTCCGCTGCTTTTTCTGTGACCTATAACTGTAGCAGGATCCTGGCAAAAGGGGTCTCTGGAGATGCTCTCTCTCTCTCCAAGTGTCTGCTGGATACCTGACAAACGGTGGAGTTCTCTCTGGGACATGTAAAAGATTCTGCCTCTTGCCAGCATGCCAATCAATCAGCCAGTGCCTGACAAAGCCCATTCTGGGAACATGTTAACAGTTCTCTGCCAGGGTGCCAACCGGAGTGTGTCTGACGAGCCATGAAGCACGTTCCAGGACACTTCCATGGTCCCTTGCCAGGCTGCCAGTCAGCAGTGGCATGATAAATCATCACGCACTTTCAGCCATGTCAAAGTTTTCCTTTCTCTTGGCCAGCTGTGACAGCCCATTGCTGCAAATCGCCCAGACCCGCTGCTGGGTGAACTTCCAGTCACTTCCAGTGTAAGTCGAGTCCAGCCATACTTATCATCCAGTAGTAGAGTGGGCCTTACTAAAGGGCTTTATGTTCTGCTCCCTGTGGAGCTGCGCGGGTGAACGACACTGCCTTTTGCACTCAGTGCAAGTCCGGCTGTTATGCCATTGGGTGAGATGCATCCTTCACCACCGTCATTGTGAACAGCCCTGGCACTTGCCTCTTTGCCTACCTGCATTGCAATGGTTTCTCATCTAGCACCTTACCTGGATAAAGTAAAACAGATCTCAACACACGCGTTGGCCTGACTCACTGGTTCTCTTTCATCCGTGTATCCCCATAAAACTAACCAGTAATGTCGTCTTCGCCTGAGTCCACGAACAGCCATCACCACCAGCCACTGATCCATGATTAACAACAACTCTCACTGCCCAGCTGTTATACTGGCGCGTAGCACACAAATGTCCTTCTCCTGCTATTGTATGTATTACGGTAGTACCTAGAGGGCCCAACCAAGATCCCTGCCCCATTGCTTAGACTCTGTACAAATACACAGTAAAACAGCCCCTGCTCCGAAGAGCTTACAACCAAGCTAGGCACCACAGACGAATGGTGGAAGAGAGGAAGGATTGTCACCTCCAATTTTCGACAGGGGAACAGACGCAGAGACTTGCCCAAGGTTACACAGCGGGTCTGTAGCAGAGCTGGGAATTGAACCCAAATCTCCTGAATCCCAGTCCAGTACCGTCACCAGGAGCTGCTCTTTCGGTCTCCCTAGTGCTTTTGCAGAAGACAAAGTGGGCAAAGGGGTGGATGTTTGGACCTTTTGTAAAGGAGGACCAGGCCCACTGATCACAGAAGGTTTGTGCGCACTTCCAGCTGGGCCTGAAGCAGCTGCAGGGGCAAGGAAGAGAGCAGCTCGACAGCCTGTGCCCATCACTTCTGGACAGCATTGGACACAGGGCTGGGTGCTTATCTTCAGCAGCTCTGCCTTGTTCCAGCCAAGGGGCAGCTCTCTGGCTGCAGCCTCCAGGGGCTCTGGGCAGAGCTATCCTTCTGAAGTGCCCATGGTGTCAGTGACTCCCTGGCAGAGGCCAGCTGCTTGACTGACAGTTTGCATTTCTCTTCCCTGCTTTTGTTTTCCATTTGGGGGAGCCTTCCCCATCCCCTCCTGGCTGGACCCAGACAGCTCTTTTCGGCAATAACGTGCCAGCCTGAGAGAGCACGGAGCACACCCAGAGGCCCTGACAAACTGCAAAATTTGTTCCCACATATCCGGAGTCATACAAAACACACTGCGAAGAAGAAAGAGAAGTAGTTCTTCCCCGCCCCTCCCTTTCATCTCAGATCCTCTTCCCGCAGGGCACCCGGCAGCAGTCTATCCACCGCCCCAGGGCTCTTGCAGTGCCCACTCCTAGCTGGCCAGCTTTTCTATTTCGTGTCATTTCTCCCAGCTCCTGCCCGGGCTGGGTGGCGTTGATAATAAGCAGTGGGTGGGTAAAGTGTCAGATTCTCTTCAACTCAATTCTTACGCTCTGGTTTCCTCGCCATCCTCCCTCCCTGAGCATGGCTGTCCAGCTCGGAGCCTCTCTCCTGCTGTCTGTGTGCAGGCCGGTCTATGCCACGGCCTGGCTGAAGGGCTGGGTGGAGACGGGAGGAGCAAGGTGGAGAGGGGAGGCAGACGTCCTTGTTGGGGCTTCATGCGCACAGCAGAGAGCGCAGGTTGACCAAGGCCGTGCTCCATGGAGGATGCGTCTCTGCTGAGTCCGGGAGAGTGTAGGGTGTGCTCATTCTGGGGGGCTGGAAATAGGACAGCCCCCAGCTCCGCTCTTAGGGCGCGCTGTGCCAGTCAGTTAGTGGGGGTCAGAAGGCCCATTCCGGCACTGGCCGCGAGAGAAGAAGCTGTTGGAATGGGAATGTGGTAGAGAGAGAGGGTAGGAGAACCCCACCCCTGCCTGTTCAGCCTCCTTCCCCCAAACCGCTGGCCTGGCTTCTCACACCTCTCTGCCCTGCTTCCCCCCAGCTCAACTCACCCACCCCTTCTCAGCCCCACCTTACCCCACATCACTGTATTCACGCTCTCCCACCCCACCCCACCTCATTCTCAACCCAAACCCTCTTCCTTTCCCCCCATGATCCTATCTCCTCCCATCCCACTGCACCATGCTCCCCACACACCCCAGCTTCCCTCGTCCACCCCTGCCCTCCCTTTCCCTCAGCTTCAACCCCGCCCCATCTGGGCTCCTAGCGGTCCCCTTGTCTCAATTCCCTGCGGTCAGAAGCCCCCTAGCAATGTACTTTGAACAGCTCCAGCCCGGAAGGAAATGGTGCCTTCCACCGGCACAGCCTCCTTTCTGTGGAGAATTCATGCTCACCAACAATCCCATTCTCCCCCTCCCCTCCTCCAAAAAAAAAAAAAAAAAAAAAAAATCCATGGGAGGAAAATGACTTTTTATTTAAAGGGGGAAAAAATGGAGCAAAGGGAAACATCAGCTGCTTTGCTACAGGCCATTTCGCCATGAGCAGCTGATGTGAAGTTTCTCAGCACTGGGAACTCTCCCTTCCTCGAGGATTCAGTTGCAGCTGTCAGAACTTGGGTCGATACATGCTAATGAGGCTTTGAAACTGCAGTGCTGTGGGAACCGCTTTTGGACTCCCTAAGACCTTGGTAATTCACGGCTAGTCTCCAGTGCTTTCTCCCCAGCGCTGAGAGAGAAGCGGCGAGACCAAAATAAATAAATAAGAACAAAAGTGAAGGTGAGGGAGGGAGTTTAAATGATAAATAAGGGCTAAGTTTCAAGAACCTTTCCAGAGTGCTTCTAAGGGCGAGTTAGTCTAACCAGGGAGCAAAACTGAAACAGATTCTAGAAAAGCAAGAAGAGCTTGTCCAGAAGGGACAGTCTGTTCTCTGTCCTACTCCTTGGCTTGACCATCGGCTTCTATTTATTTCTGAGTGCACTGATGGGTTTTCTTCTGCTCTGGTGCTTCAGGGAACGCATGGGTGAAGAGATGAATCTTGCAGTGAGGCCTGAAGATGGAAAAAGCTGGACACTTCCTGATCTCCTCTGGGAGAGTGCCTGGCCCCATGCTCTTGAAGGGGCTAGCAGCAGCTCCATCAAGTCTATGCTCTTTCAGCCAACATCCAGTTCCCTTCCCTCCCCCGACCCTATTCTTGAAGGTTGAGACCGAGGTGTATTGGCAGAACTGAGTGGAGGGGGGTCGAGGCCTGGCATAGCAAGGGGTGTTGAAAGTCAAGGTTGAGCTGCAAGGGACAAGCTGGAGGGTGAGGGGCTGTAATAGCTGGATGTTGTAGGATGGGATTGAGATGTCTTGGCAAAGCAGCGTGGAGGCCCAGGGCTAGACTAGCTGGGGGTGCTCCGGGGCCGGAATGAGGTGCATGGACAGAGCTGCGTGGTGATGCTGGGATGGAATAAGTGGGGTTGAGCAGGTCTGGGGTGAGGTGCATTGGCAGAACTGTGCAACCTCAGCATAGAAGGTGGGTGCTGGATGGGACGGAGGTGCATTGGTAGAATTGAGTATGGGCCTAGGATACCTTTAGAGGTAAACGTTGCGCGGTGTGTACTCCAGGGTACAAGATACAACGTATGTGCTGCAAAGCTAAAAAAAATGTGGGGACACTGGCAGCTGGGGTGGGAGGGTTGTTCATGATGGAATCGCAGCCTCAGCCTCACACCTGCCTGGCTGTAGGGAGCTTTATGTACTGGAATCAGGCACTGTGAAGTGGTTGGCGTTGGGAGTGACGTTCTCCTCGCAGGACTGAGGTGATGCTGTCATTTCCCCATGGCGAGGCTTACGCAGTTCAGACACATGAGCCAAACCAAGTGTCTGTGGCCATCAAAGTGTCTGTGTCCTCAGCTACTCTGTGTCTCAGCACCCGCTTCTCCATCAGCACCCTTATGGCAAGCCATATCGAATTGAACAGCCAGGAGGGGCTATAGAAATTGCCCTTAAAAACACCTAGAATGCGACAGCAAATGCAGACTTTTGTGACCCATCCTATTGAATCCCAGCCTGGGCCACAGAGACTTATATAAAATAACTGTTCTCTGGTAACTTCTGTAGGACGCTTCCTCAAAAAACCTGGAGGAATATCCAGAGGCTTCCTGTGGTGGATTATGGAATGACGTCTGAGTGGGGGGAAGCCTAGCCAAGCTCCTAGCAAATCAGCCAGAGGCCAGCATCTCCTTTCAGTCAGTGGCTGGGGACCATTGGGTTCTGGAGGTAAGTCTCGGGCCTCATCTCCACTGGGGATTTAGCCACAGGAGTAGCTGAACCGAGGTAGGTGCCCGTGCCCCAGTTCAAACCCCCAGTGGACACGCAGTGCACCAGAATGAACCATGACTTGTAAACCAAAACAAGCTGTTCCAGTGCAAGGACTGGGGTACGTGAGTGCGGCTCTCTATGGTAGCTACACAGCGGTGTAGCTACGTGGGTGACCAAGTACCTCATTACAGGCAAGACCTCAGCTGCTATGGGGTGCAGGACTCTCCCCTAGCCTCTGCAGCCTGGGGATGACGTGGGTGCTTCCGCCATCAGCTGAGTCTGCTCTCAGTGCTGGCGCACTGGCTGACGGACACCATGCTTCTTCTGGTCTCAGTCTGGACCTCCCCTGTCCCATGCCCACGCAGTGTGTGCTGAGTAGCAAGTGTTTGCCCAGGACGGTGCCATTCTGATTCATCCCGGGGCTGGTGCTCCGGGGTTGAGACCCCTCACACGCTGCAGCCCTTTTGCCTCTTGGTTTTAAATCCTCGACTGGTCTCCTGGGTGAGGAACTCATCAGAAATGTGTAGCACAAAGGCAGGTGAAGCAAAATGTTCTTTTTGTCTGAGAAGCTGCTCAGGGAATCATGGCCTGGCGCTCCTTGTAACTCCCCTGGGCTCCTGCTCCCCAGTTCTGGTGACCTATTGTTCCTCTGAGCCCCTCCATCCCACCCCAGGAGCATTTCCCTGCTAGTCGCTAGACAGGGATTAATGATGGTCCGTCTCTGCCACCTACTGGAGACACTTTTCAAGTCTGAGCCTCCCTAGAAGAAGAAGAAGCTACCTCAACTCTTCAGAGCCTGGAGGCTTCCTTAAGTGTTTGAGGAAAGGGGCCTTGGAGCCCTCTGACTGCTCTGCTCCGTCTCACAAGAGGGAATGGGGATCCTGGAGTCCCTGCACCCCAAACTTGCCTTCCTGCGGGGAACCAGAGAGGAGGAGTTTGGGCGTCTCAGCCCAGTCTCCGGTGGGAGAGCGTGTGGCCATCACAAAACACAGTTCAGCACGGTTGGCGTCACTTGAATAACAAGGGTGCCGGAGGTTAGGGCAAAGGTGGTGTCTGAGGGAGGGGGTCCCTGCAAGCAAAGCGATGCGGGAAGCCCCAAACTGGAACAGCAGGGATGCCCCTGGCCAGGATTGGGGAGCGCTGATGGCGCTGGGGGTGTGAGAGCCGAGGCAGAGCTAGGCATTGGGCTCAGTGACACCCAAAGTCTCCCCCGCAACAAGAAATAGAGGGAGACTCTCCGTTTTCATGTAAAAAAAAGAAAAGGTTCTTTCTAGCACTTTTCCTTGCAAAGAGCCTGGAAAATGTGAGGGATGTGAAACATTACAGAGCCATCGCTGGGCTGAGGGGAACAGACTGCTGGGCCCTATTCCCACAGTGGGGGCCCATACGCCCTTTATGTAAAATGAGTCGGGTTTGGGGGTCCCTCCCAGAGAATCCTTCCCAGAATTCTCTGGCTGGCCCTGTGCTTTGTCACAAAGGCCCACAGTGGGGAGACCAGGACGGAGGTGCCAGGGGGTGGCAGGACAGGGGCTTCCAAGGATGTGCTGATGCTCTAGGTGCGCCCCAACCGCAGCCAGGGCCAGGCACTTTTGGGGTATCCCTTGGCATCTATAGGCCCCTGAGAGAAGAGGGGCTGTGGCCTCTTTCTGTCACTCCACGGCCAGTGAAGCCTCCACAGACCCTGGCATGAATCTTGTGCCTACAGAAGGTAAATATGTTGTCTTGGATTTAAAAATAAGCCCGTTTCTTGGCATTTCCATCAGCATCCACAAGATGGAACCTGGAGCGAGTGGATCTGAGAGCGGGGCTGCTCTGGCAAAGGAGGAGGGACCTGCCAGAGTCTCCAGAGGCTGTGACTGAGAGAAGGAAGCTTAGTGTCCTTTGAGGCTCGCCATGGCACAGGTTCCTTGTCTGTGTGTCCTGGCCTTGCTGTCCCTCGGGCTGCGCCCTGCCGCAGGGGGCATGGACTCCTGCTACGACCCGCAGGGGCGGGCACAGCGCTGCACGCCTGCCTTCGAGAACGCAGCGTTCGGCAGGGAGGTGCGGGCGACCAACACGTGCGGCTCCCCGCCCGAGGATTACTGCCTCCAGATGGGAGCCCGGGACGCCACCAAGCTGTGCCACCTCTGCGACGCGGGAGACCCCTTGCTCCACCACAACGCCACCTACCTGACCGACTTCCACAGCCAGGAGGAGAGCACCTGGTGGCAGAGCCAGTCCATGGCCTTCGGGATACAGCACCCCAACTCTGTCAACATCACCCTGCACCTGGGTAAGCGTGACCAGAACCACCCCTCCCCAGGGAACCTGCTGCTGCCAAGGGGCCTGGCCCAGAGTGGAGGGCTGCTGGAAAGAGAAGGCCCTTGAAGTGAAGAGGGAGGTTGGCTGCTCTGATCATCTAGGATTGTCCTCCCTGCCCCGAGAGAGAGTGAAATTATACACATGTATAGATGAGATTAAAAATGTGAGCTGGACCTGTGGGAGGACGGATGGCCCAGTTGTTGGGGCATTAGCCTGAAGCTCAGGAGAGCCAGGCTGAGTCCCCCACTCCACCATTCCCTGCGTGATCTGCATCTCGGCAGGGAGTTGGACTAGATGACCCTGGCGGGCCCTTCTAACCCTGCGTTTCTATGATTCTACGACGTTGGCCCATGCCATCAGAGGGGTGACTGCAGTCCACGCAGGCATTCCCACGCTGGCTTTACACTAGTTAGTGTGGATAAAAGGAGCGGTGAAGATGCCCCAGCATGGGCCAACCATGCAAGTATGTACCCAGGGTCCCGGTCAGGCTTGTACAGCCTTGTGCCCTCATCTTCACTGCTATTTTTAGCCATGCAGCTAGATTAAAGCTAGTGCACGTATGCATGTTGCAGTCACCCCTCGGATTGCAGTGTAAACGTACCCTTAGCCTCTGTGTGCCTCAGTTCCCCACCTATACAATGGGANGCAGCTAGATTAAAGCTAGTGCACGTATGCATGTTGCAGTCACCCCTCGGATTGCAGTGTAGACGTACCCTTAGCCTCTGCGTGCCTCAGTTCCCCACCTATACAATGGGGATAACAGCACTTCCCTGCCTCTCAGGTGCTGTGAGGATAATTCATTAAAGACTGTGAGTTTCTCTGGCGCTGCGGTGATGGGAACCAGATCAGAACCTATCTAGAAATAGCTGAGCCCATAGTGAAGTAGGGCAGGGCACTGGAAAGGAGGGGGCAGACTGCATAGGGCCCTGCCGACCGAATGGGCTAATGTGCTCCAGAAGGCACGTGAGTCCCGAATTGGCAAAGACGCCTTTGCCATACTGCCATTTGCCAGCTGCATTTGTCCAGCCTCCAAACAACTGTGGAAGGATCATAGGCTGTAGCCTAAGTCTTTGCACTTTTTTAGCACTTTCCATCCGTGATCTCATAGCACTTTACGAAGAGTAACTAGTGGAGCTGCATTCAGCCCCTGTGCCAACCATCAGTATTATGATCTCCAGCTCACAGATGAGGAAACCGAGGCACAGAAAAGTGAAGCAACTTGCCCAAGGCCACCCAGTCAATCAGTGGCAGAGCAGCGAGTAGGTCACAAGAATTTTGACTCCCAGGCCAATGTGGTAACAACAAGGCCCTTTTTTTTTCTCATAGGGAAAAATCACCATTTTCCATAGAGTTATATGTTGAATTAAATGTATTGCACAGGTGTGTAAAAACAGATGGGGTTCTATATAGGCAATAACAAAGTAGACACCAACGGTTGAAGGTGTATGATAGCTTGTGCTTCTTATTTAAAGCTGTATATTATGGGCCTGGTTCACCAAAGTTCTCCTTTAGTTTTACTGTAGCGTTCATCTCCATTGACTTCAATGCAGTTCCAAGGGTGTAAAACTAGACTAACATGGAGGTGAATCAATTCCTAGGGGATAGGTCTTCAACTGGTGTAAAGAAGCATAGCTCTGATTTCAATGGAGCTACGCCAGTTTCCACCAACTGAAGATCTGGCCCATGTATTTCAGATATTCTAAAACTGTTCCACTTTTTCAACAGTTAAAATGTAAGAGCTCGTGCCTTCTATTATAAATAAAAGGTTTCCCTGCTATATAAACTCTCCTGACAATTAGCCAGCTCTGCAAATATTTTCATTCTTTCATATCCTGCCATCCACATTCTGAATACAAGAGATTACAGACAGTCATTGTCGGAGCTAAACAAATAATAAATAGTAATAATAACAGCCAAAAGCTGTCACCGTGTGTCTCTGTTTAGCTTGGGCTACTCTTCGGGGACACGCAGTGGTGCATTTCCCAATGGAAGCAGTCGATAGCACTGCTTCTGCAAAGCCATCAGGGTGGAAGGTTCGTGCTGTTGCCACTGATTCCTAAGGGAACAGTGGGGGTTAAGGGCGGAGGGAGACAGGAGCAGCTTCTTTCCAAGAGAGGTCACTCCTTTCCCAGCCCCCCGTGAACAGGCAGGCAGACAGACATCTGTTCTGAATCGCCAGGAAGTTAGGACTGGGCTTCCTGCCTGGGATGAAAGGCGACGCTGGAGGAGCCGAGAAGTGCTCATTCCACGTTCCACCTCCATAAAACCCGTTTTTTCCTTTTACAGCTTCATAGATTGTAAGGCCATAAGGGATCACTGTGATCATCTAGTCTGACAGACCCAAGACTTCCCAGAACTAATTCCTGCTTGACTAGAGCAAAAAAATATCCAATCTTGCTTTGAAAAAATTCCAGTGATGAGAAATCCACCACAGCCATTGTTAAGTTGTCCCAACTGTTCACTACCCTCACTGTTAAAAAAAAACTTCTGCACCTTATTTCCCCTGTGAATGTGCCTCGCTTCAACTTCCAGCCAGTGGATCTTGTGATAGCTTTGTCTGCTAGACTGAAGAGCCCTCTGTTATCAAATGTGTCTTCCCCACATAGATATTTAATAGACTGTGATCAAGTCATCCCTTAACCTCTTTGTTAAGCTTAATAGATTGAACTCCTTGAGTTTTTCAATATAAGGCATGTTTCCCAATCCCTTAATTATTCTTGTGGTTCTTCTCTGAATTCTCTCCAAGTTTTTTTCCCCCAACATCTTTCTTGAACTATTGACACCAGAACTGGACACAGTATTCCAGCAGTGGTCACACCAGTGCCACATAGAGGTAAAATAACCTCTGTACTCCTACTCGATACTCCCCTGATTATACATCCAAGGATCATATTAGCCCTTTGGCCACAGCATCAAACTGGAAGCACATGTTCAGCTGATTATCCCCTCAAATCCTTTTCAGAATCGTTGCATCCCAAGATAGAGTTCCCCATCCTGTAAGTATCTCCTACGTTCTTTGTTCCTAGATGTGACTTTACATTTGATTTTATTAATATGCATAATTGCTTGCACCCAGCTTTCCAAGTTATCTGGATTGCTCTGTGTCAGTGACCTGTCCGCTTCATTATTTACCTCTCCCCCAATCTTTATCTGCCAACTTTATGTTTTCTAGGTAATTGATAAATTACCTTGTTAAATAGCATAGGACCCCACTAGAAACATACCTGATGATTCCCTGTTTACATTTATATTTTGTGACCTATCCTTTAATCCATTTAATTGTGCCATGTTTTTGTATTGTTTTAGATTCTTAATCAAAATGGTGTGTTGTACCAAGTCAAATGCCTTACAGAAATCTAAGTATATTACATTGCTGTTATTACCTGTATCAACCAAACTTGTAATCTCATCAGAAAAGATGATGACTTAGTTTGAGATCTGTTTTCCATAAACCCATGTTAATTAGCATTATTTATATTACCCGCCCTTTTTAACTGGCTCATCCTGTTTACCCTTTTAAATATTGACACAACAGCAGCTTTGTTTTAATCCCCTAGAACTTCGCTGGTGTTCAAAGAATTATTGAAAATCAACATTAATGGGCCAGAGTGCTCCTCGGCCAGCTCTTTTAAAACTCCTGGATGAAAGTTAACTGGACCTGCTGATTTAAAAATGTCTAGCTTCAGTAGTGACTTCTCCCTATGCCTAAGAGGGGAAGGAGGAGCCAGTTAGACTCCTAAGGGTGGATCCTTGTGTAGCAACTATTCATGTCATTGAGGACTAATGTGTGGCTTCTCCATCTGAGGGCACTGCTGAGAGTGTAGGTGGATGTGACATTCATATATTATAATAATACTCAGCCCATCTATAGTCCTTTTCATCCAGAGACCTCAAATAGTTTTACTGACTTAAACAATTTAGCCTCCCAGCCCGGTGGATCTTTTTCATTTTACAGATAAGCAAACTAAGGCCCAAAGAGTAAGCAGCAGAGCTGGGAATAGAACCAGGAGTCCTGTCTCCCATTCCCCTCCTCTAACCGCCACATCGTGCTGTGTGCGGTGCTCATTTTCTTCCTCTGTGCACACAAAGTTTGCTGCATGTCAGTTCTTTTACTCCTCCCCTCCCCTCCGCCCCTGCTGGGCTACTAAAGGAAAATCCTGATGTGCCAGAATTTTTGTTGGTGCTAGCCACGTCTGTAGTCAAACGAATGATCACAGATTCTCACGAGAGTAACGAGAACACAGTCTGGCCCATTCATTTTATCCTAGTGTCTTGGACCAAGAGCAAACTCCAAAACCTTCTCTGATGTGCAGTCTTTTATTAATCTGATAGCCTGGAGATTGACCCTGGGATCTCCGATTCCTGCTGCTACCGCCATCTCCTACTTAGCTGGAATCCAAGCTGATTCTGTGAGGGTCATTCAATTGTTTATTGATGCAGTGCAGAGACCAGCTCCCCTCCCAGAGGAAATTGTTCTGCGCATTGACTGCTGTGACCCCCTGCTGTTTTGGTAGACGCCCCCAAGGAATTTCCTGTCTGGGAATAAACCCACCCAGGGTGTCTGGAATTCCACCCCAAAGACTTTCAGGAGTCTGACATGGAACCGGGGTGTGAGTCTTTCCCAGGATAGGCAGAACATGAGCATCATCAAGGCAAGCTTCACCAGCGCTGCCCATCCAGTGTTCCTCTTCCAGGGTGGATTGATTTAAATCGCCAATTTTAATCATGATTTAAACAGCATGGAGGAAACTTTGATTTAAATCATCAATTTTTAATCTTGATTTGCACTTGTACTTAGTTGTTTTTTTTCCCCTAAAGAACCACTGAATCGGGGGCGGCTCTATGTTTTTTGCTACCCCAGGCACGGCAGTCAGGTGACTTTCGGTGGCGCACCTGCGGGCGGTCTGCCGGTCACGTGGATTCGGCGGCGCGCCTGCGGGAGGTCTGCTGGTGCTGCGTCTTCGGTGTCCCCGCCACTGAATTGCCACCGAAACCTCGGCACCGGCGGACCTCCTGCAGGCATGCCACCGAAGGCAGCCTGACTGCCGCCCTCACAGCGACCGGCAGGCCGCCCCCCGCAGCTTGCCGCCCCAGGCACGCGCTTGCTGCGCTGGTGCCTGGAGCCGCCCCTGCACTGAATCATGTTGATTTGTAACTAAATATAGCCTTTAGCCTAAATTTGGCGCTGCTTTTTTGCTAACCAGGACAATACTCTATATCTATACATATCTCTTTAAGCAACTATATAACTTAACATACGTGTATTCAGAGTTGTAATTTTTACTTTTTTTATTGTTAGAAATGGTGACTGATGCATTTCTTATTTGCTAGATGAGAATTGTTTTTTTTACTCATGATTTGCATCAAGCTGTTTGGAGGGAAACTGAAATTAAATTAAATGCACAAAAACATTTAATTTTTTTAAAATTAGTTAAATTAAACCTTCAATGCGCTGGATACACAAGAAAAAAAGTTAATCAAAACATCTTTTGCATTTAAAACTGACTGACTTATTAAACAAAGGAAGTGTTATCTGTAGTTAGTGAATTAAGCAGATTCTTTCTGATCACCATGTCCTTCAAGATTTTAGAACTAGTAGATCTCATCCTCTCACACCTCGCTTTCATTCATAAATTGGGAGAGGAAAACAAATTTTTCTAATGTTTCAACTCCCACTCAGTTTCTTGACTTTGAATTAATTAGTCATTGAGCTGAACAAGTTGAATAAACTGAAATGAAGAAAATATTCTCGCTGCATCTGCAGAAGAGGCTAATGCTGTCAAAAGCTGGTTTTGCACTTCAACGAACTGTGGTTCCAGGTGCTGAGCCAGTGACTTCCACCAGCTCAGTGGTTTGACTTTTGCCTAAAACTTTGTCAGCAAACATGTACTGCCTAATATTAATTTTTAAAGTTTAACTTACATGATTTTAATTGAGCATAGTAAGTTTACTCCATAACATAGGTTGTCATAATTTCAAATTTAAATAGGTTTATTTTTTAAAATAAAACTGTATTTAAATTAAACAAAAAAATCTGATTTTTATTATTATTTTTCATCATCCAATTTTATCCACCTCAATCTGGACCTGGAGGGAGGTCTCCTGCCCCACCCCGGCCAATCCTGAGCCTCCACAGAGAACACCAGTTAGAGCCAGTTGTCATGGTGGTTTGTGTTCTGCCTCCCTGGGAACTAGACTGAGACCCACCAAATCAAAGGAACTCTCACAAAAGACATTAGAAATGCATTATTTCTCGCTGGCGAAATGTAGGTACATCTGCAAGAGCGATGAGTCGGAAGCAGGTCAGTGAGCACAGAACCCAGCCGTGGATAAAGCCCCCACTAGGATCAATTTAGAAAGCTCCCAGAGGGTGGAAGGCAACCAGAGAGGAACAGCAGAGTCGGAACAGACAGAGAAGAGAGAGTATGGGTACAACAGCCACCCTGGGCCCGATCCTCAGCGGTGCTCAGCTCCCACTGAACTCAATGGGTGTTCAGCACTCAGCGCCTTGCAAGAATCACCCTACCCTGTGCATGAGGTTGTCTCCAAGGTGGAGCTGTTGCTGTCAACGTCCCCTAACGCTTGCTGCCTCCTTGCGAGGTTATCAGCAAATCTCTCTCGAAGACAGAACTGCAAACAGTAGTCAGGTTTCTGTGACGACAAGCGAGAATCTGGGCACTGTTGTATGGTTCTGATCCATGGCAGATTCTTCCCCCTGCAGCCTGGCGGTAGCCTGAGTTATCTCCGCTCCCCGACAGCATTCTTACAAAGTCACAGCTCGTAGCCGACATAATTCATATGGGTCTAATTAAAGGCTGGTTTTTCTTAGTCCCCAAATAACCCATCTAACATTCCGGACTCATTATCTTTTCCAACAAAGCTAAAACCTTGTAGCGGATTGTTTTGTACTATCAATAGTAGTATAATTATAAAAGAACCAGCTCTCGGAGTTGGACCCAGTCCTTTGTCTCTGGCAATTAAGCAGTTTGATATTTGTATTATTTTTTCTCACTAATGTTTTCAATAAGCGATTGTAGTGGTGGATTGACTGCCCTCAGGGACTGGAGCCCCCGCTGTTTATCCTCGTTGCAGCCTCCCCCGCACGCCACTCTGTCAGCCGGTGGTATCAACCTTCACTTGAAAGGCCAACAAGGGAGTTGAGTCTCCATGGTCCACCGAGTCCTTCGGCTCTTTTCCTAATGCTGCCCTGGAAGAGGCCAGTCAGTGATGGTGGGCCTGAGTCTCCTCTCCCTTACGCTGGTTTTACAGCAGTCTAGCTCCATTGGACCAGCTCTTCAGCCGCTGTAAATCAGCGTAGCTCCGTTGACTTCACCATCTGAGGAGCTGGCTCATTGACTTCAGTGAAGTTTATTCCTGACTCATACAGGTGTGAGTGAGCTCAGAATTGGGCCTTTTTGTGTGTGCGCAGGATGCTTGTCTGCTGGAATCTGGCTTGAGACCCAGCAAACCCATTTTGCAGAGATCACTGAGCAGCTATTGGATGGCAACGACCTCGAGCTAGGCTGGATTTCAGCTGGCACCTGAGAAGCTGAGTGTCTGGTCTGGGTCCCAGCTCTGATCCCCTGACCTGGATGGATTGGCTGCTTTTTAATGTTCAGCGTCCTCCTTCCCATCATTGGCATGGACCAGCACTGGAAGAGCAGCTGCAAAGCTGTCTTTGGGCTGACGTATCTCTACATTCGTCAAGAGAAACAGACGGAGAGAAAATAAATGTGTTGCTTTAAACAGCAAAAGCAGAAGATGTCAGGGACACTGAGCTGGCTGGGTCACTATGAGCTGGTGTTGTCCAGGGGAATCCAAGGTGCGACTGGAGTCTGTGTGAGCAAGGATTTCCTGCCTGGTGTTGACGTGAGGGGTGTCCAGGAGAGGAAGCATTTGCTCATCCCTGCCCCAACAATTGGGGACGGACCTGCTCTGATGGCTCATTCCTCTGGGGTAGCTTCTCTGTAAAACATTCCCTTTTCTAGCATTTAAAATGTGGGTGTGAATTTTGTGCTGGTAAGAAGAGTGTCAGAATGACAGTCCTGAAGTCCTCTGTGTATTCACAGAACATCTACAGCACAGGGCTGGCCTCAGGACTCCTGGGTTTTATCCCCAACCGCTCCAGTAATTCCTTTCCCTTGGAAAAATCACTTCATCAGCTCTCTTGAACCTCAGTTTCCCCAGCTGTAACACGGGGACAATGTTACACCGCCGCATTTAGAAGTACATGTCACAGGTTCCTCATGGCACAACATATGGGGTTAGCATGGGCAATAAGTCAGTTACCCCATGGCATGAACGACCTATGTCATTTTTGACAAGCATTTGTAGCTTCTGAAATTGGTGGTACCCCAAGAGAGATGTACAGGCTGTGGATGAGCTCTTTGCACCTAACTACATGGCCTTCTCTTCTCCTCCTCCTTCAGGGAAGTCCTATGAAATCACCTATGTGCGGCTGAAGTTTCACACAAGCCGGCCAGAGAGCTTTGCTATTTACAAACGCAGCCGTGGGGACGGGCCCTGGCTCCCATACCAGTACTACAGCGCCTCCTGTGGGAAGACCTACAGGAAGCAAGAGCGGCAGTACCTGCGGCCTGGCGAGGATGAGCAGGTGGCCTTCTGCACTGAGGAATTCAGCGACATCTCTCCACTGAGCGGAGGGAACGTGGCCTTCTCCACCCTGGAGGGCCGGCCCAGCGCCTACAGCTTTGACAAGAGCCCTGTGCTACAGGTACTGGGCTCAGGCTTGGAGGCGGCCACGTGTGGCCAGTAGACCAGGTGGCTCCGGGGAGTTGGCACTGGGAACTGTGCTTGGAGATCTGTAATATTGCTAGTGCTCAGGTCCCATGGGGGTGGGCACATTAGAAATATCTGGTCAGATAAAAAGAGAGATTCGGCTCTTAACTCCATTCTGCTCCGATGTGAGTGCATGTGCGTGTGTGTGAATGTACAGATGTGCCATATGTGCCTGAGCTGGATTCATAGGGTCTGATGGACCATGCTCAGTTGGCCCAAACTCTGATCCACCAAGCCCACGGTGACTAACCTCCAACACCCTAGTGGAATGGATCATGCTAGGCTGGCCTTAACCCAGTTCTTCCAGACACCCCATTCCCCAACACCATAGGGAGCTCTGCACTGGAGCTGGAAGGTGTAATTCCCAGCTTGAGCAGGCGTATCCGCTCTAGCTGTGCCTGAACTAGTGCGCTAAAAATAGCAGCATGGCTGCGGTGGACGAGTGGCAGGATGGGCCAACTGCCCCGAGTATGACGCTGTCCGAGAGCCTAGGTACATACTCTGATGGCTAGCCCTTCAGTCGCCATGGCTACACTTCTGTTTTTAGTGCACTAGCTCAATCAGAGCTAGAGTGGGTATGTCAACTTGACTGGAAATTACCCATTCCAATGTAGACATACCCTGGGACTCAAAACATCTAGTCTTTGTTCAACTTCATAGTCTAAGGTTCTCCCTCATTTTGCTACCAGGGTTGTGTCCAGGCACCAGGCCTAAGGTTGGCCCACACTGTGCTCTCAAAGGGACTCGAAGGCGGTGGAAAGCGCAGACTCAGGGGGCTTAGTGGAGAGGATACACCCTATACCCTGGCAGCAGAACGTCCCCTTCAGCTCCCATCAATTCTCTCATGGAACATTAACGTTCCAGTCTCTGGCTTTATAGCATCTGATTTTGTGGCAGCTCCCTCAGCGAATCTCCTCCTGACTGGATCCCTCGGAGAGATGACTTCCACAAATGTCAGATCTTCCACTCCAGCTCTGTGCAGAGGATGGAGGTCTCTGATGAAGGGGTGGGGAAGGGGAAGAAGTAGAGAAGCAAAAAAGTTTTCGCTTCCGAGTGACCCCGCTGGTGCCCGCTGCCCGCGTGCCCTGGGAAGACACAGAGCAATGTCCTCATCACACACGTTCTCCCAGGAGCAAGGAGGAAAGTTGTTCTCCATAAACCAATCGAAAGCCAGCCATTACCAGCGGTGACCCCAAATGGACCTGGACCAAAATCCCAGGTCCAAACACACTTGCGTTTCAAAGACATTTGGATCCTAAATTTTATCTAAACTATCCATCATTCATTAGGTCACCTATCACTGGGGTATCTGAGCGCCTTCCATCTCAATGGGTCAAATCACCCAAAGTTCCCAAAACAGTGGCTATTTTGAAACTGGGATCCAATGTCAGGTCTTGGGGCCCCTCTCCGCTGCCAGCCAAGTGGGGAGAACGTTTCAGGGCCTCCCTCTACATGGGAGGACATGGTGCTGATGGAGAGAAGACAAGTTCATGCCACAGCTGGGCTGCACGATTTCTGGCATGTGCATGTGTGTGTCTAAGCAGCATGAGGGTTCGGTTAATTAAGGAGAGGACTTAGTACTACACATATGGTGGTTCCTGCTGCCTCCTCTGCTCCCTCTTGTAAAGGGGCTGCTGACCCCCCACAGGGTGATGTGTTTGCTTGGGCCACTTACCAACAGCTCTCTTGTGGCTTGAACTCCTCAGGAGTGGGTGACCGGCACTGACCTGCTCATCTCCTTGAACCGGCTCAACACATTTGGGGACGACATCTTCAAGGATCCCAAGGTGCTGCAGTCCTACTATTACGCCATCTCCGACTTCTCGGTCGGCGGCAGGTAAGGCGTGGCTGGGGCATGGGGAGAAGAGGTGGAAGGAGGGGTGTTCTTGTGATTAAGGCATAGGATGGGGAGTCAGGACTCCTGGGTTCTGCCTCCAGCTCTGAGACGGTGTGATTGGGACAAGCCGTTTTAATCTCCTTGGTCCTCAGTTCCACCATTTGTAAAATGTAGATGATGGTACAGAGGGAGGATGTGAGCCTTAAAGCCCTTTGAGGTCCTCAGATGAGAGGCACTTACACTCCAGTTCCCCCTGTTTAAGCAGCGCAGTCCCTATTTTGCATGGGGGATATAGTGGCTCACAATCTAAATCGGAGTCAACAGTGTAACACTGCTTCAAAAAAAGCGAACATGGTTCTGGGCTGTATTAGCAGGAGTGTTGCAAGCATGACGCAAGAAGTAATTTTTCTGCTCTACTCTGCCCTGATAAGGCCTCAGCTGGAGTTCTGTGTCCAGTTCTGGGCAAGGTGCCTCAGGAAAGATGTAGACAAATTGGAGACAGTCCAGAGGAGAGCAACAAAAATGATTAAAGGGTCTAGAAAACCTGACCTATGAGGAAAAATTGAAAAACATTAGGTTTGTTTAGTTTGGAGAAGAGAAGACTGAGGGGACACATAAGTCTTCAAGTACATAAAGAGGATAATAAATTGTTGTCCTTATCTGCAGAGGACTGGACAAGAAGTAATGGGCTTAAATTGCAGCAAGGGAGATTTAGGTTAGAAATAGGAAAAACTTCCTAACTGTCAGGGTCGTTAAGCACTGGAACAAATTACCTGGGGAGGTTGTGGAATCGCTGGCGGTTTTTAAGAACAAGTTAGACAAACGCCTGTCGGGGATGGTCTAGATAATACTTAGCCCTGCCTCTGCAAGGGACTGAACTAGATGACCTATTGAGGTCCTTTCCAGGCCTATGCTTCTAGGATTATACTTGCCATCTTCCCTCCCAGTCCCCCCAGAAAGCCCAGAAAGCGTCTCGCTCTTTCTCTGCCCAAAGTTCCCAGTATCAGCTCCCAGGTGCTGGGGCTGCATGGATGTTCTCGTTATCAGATGGAAGAGGAACGTCAGGAGGCAGCAGGCAGGCACTCAAGGGAGATGGCTCTCCAGTAAACAGGACCTGGCAGGGGAACAGGCTATGGAAGGCTGCTCATGTGTGGAGCAGGCTTTGTCCTGCTTGCATATGGGGCACGGTTTGTATTCAATGCGTAGAGCATTTACATGGCCCAAGCAGTTGGATCATGGAGCTCTGGGCTGCCAGTCAGGATCTGAAAACTATTGTGGGAGAAACGAACCCTCGGCTCCCTTGCTACGCCTTCGCAGAGTGAGCTCCAAACAATGCCCTGTTCGGGGGATTAGCAAACCAGCCAGAACACACCACTCACCCAAACACAGCGGCTGCCTCCGGCTCCCGCCTGCCCTGGAGTGGGACCAGCTTTCTTCCTGCCAGCGCACAGGGCTTGTGATGGTGGGAGACTGCCCGCTCGGCGGGCCGTGCCCTCGGCTCCTGTGGGCCAGAGTGTCCGTGAGCTTTGGGGCGTGGGTAAGGCTAAGCAGGCTGGAGCCAGGGAGGGAGGCTGGTCTATGAGAGGTGGGGTCTCCAGCTGTCAGCAGGCAGGATGCTTGGGAGAACCCCCCTCCACTTCCCCAGCTGGGAGAACCCCCACTTTTCTCACCTTTTCCTTCAGCTGCCCCCTGCTGGTTCCCAGCTGCTCCGAGACCGGTCTCCCCAGGGGGTCAGACCATGGGTGAGGAGGAACTGGTGCGGGGCTCTGTGTGGGGAAGAGCAGCCAGTGGCCATGATCAGATGAGTGGGGCACAAAGGCCCGTGGCTGACTGCAGAGTGGGGCGGCTGAGCGCCTGTGGGACTGAGGGAGAAGGCCCAGGACACCAATATCCTCCTCTTCAGTGTCCACAGGGTTAAACCCTGGCCTGCTCAAACACAGTGCGCTGTGAGCTGTATGGCAAGGGGCCGCTTGCTTGGCTTGTACTGACAGCTGGCCCTGGGCGGGGTCGCTGGGCTTGACAGGAAGGAGAGGACAGAGTTGGAACTGCTGCAGGGTTTCCTCTTTTTCGATCCGCCATTGCCGGCCCAGGTTTGTCCCGCTAAAGCCCGGTGGAGTTCTCTGCTTCTGGAGGACAAACTGGGCGAGGCCTGCGAGTGAGCGTACTGGGTATGAGCACTCCCACGGAGCAGGGCGCCTCACGCCCTCGGGTGTCCGGAACGAGGCTGTACTGTCAGTATCTCCCTGCGCCGGTCGGATCCCCATGGTCAACATCTCAGTCGCCCAGAGAGAGCTGCTCCCCACGCTCCAGAGTAGAGACGCTGGGAGAGGGAAGCCAGGAGCACACAGCGACTTTAGCCGACACTCCAGTCCCAAACAGCTGGAGCTCATTAGCGTCTGATCAGGCCACCCTCAGTCTAAATGACCTCACAGCGGGTGCTGCTGGGGAGCGCCTGTGGGAGTGGGATGGGGTGGCCTTGAAATGGCCCCAGCCTGTGCTGCTTTCTCTCCTCCCGTTTGGGTGACGTCTGTTCTGTCCACACCCCGATGCTCTCCTAGGGGCCCTGAAACCGGCCCAGCAGCCGCCCCCTCAGGCACATCCAGCTGCTGGCTAGACACTCCAGTGCATTTGACCTGCCGGCTCAGCCTGCCTTCCACTAGCTGCCCTTATGTACTGTAGGCAGCTGTCCTGGCTGAGCCACGGGGGGCTGGGCTAAGCTTGGTTCAGCTGGATGTTCTTCTGTGCTACCTAACCCAGTCCACTTACCGCGGCCCTAAAGCAGAGCACCTAGGGAAGAAGCCTCCTTCTGACTGGAGCTAGAGGCTCCCCCCAGCCAACACCCTCCCATCCGGGCTTTACCTGTGCCCAAACCTTGTTCTCTCATCTTCCTGTTTTGTTAACCCTTTCCGCACTGGCTGCTCTGGAGCGGCCAGGCTCCCTTAATGTCCCCATGACCTCCCTCTTGCCCCATGACCCATCTGCCCTAGGCAGTGTTCTCCCCTCCAGGTCGCTCCCCCATTGGGGTGGGGTTTTCTCCCAGTGTGCTATCTCCTCCCAGTGACCCTCTGGAGCTGTGGGGCAGAGGGAGTCATGCCTGGGAAGCTGCTGGAGGGTCCGGTGGCAGAGTGGCAGGTTTGTGGCCTGCACTGTATGTTGGCAAACCAGGACACTTGAGCACTGCACAGGGCACAGGGCTGTGATTCTCGACCAGGGGTACGTGTACCCCTGGGGTTACGCAGAGGTCTTCCAAGGGGTACATCAACTCATCTACATACTTGCCTGGTTTTACAACAGGCGACATAAAAAACAGTAGCGAACTCAGTACAAACTAAAATTTCCTACAGACAATGATTTGTTTATACTGTTCTATATACAATATCAGCGGTTCTTGAACTGGGGGCAAATTCATTTTAATGGGGTCGCCAGGGCCAGTTTTAGACTTGCTGGGGCCCACGACAGAAAGCCAAAGTCCAAGTTTTTAAGAGAGGTGAAACTTGGGGTATGCAAGACAAATCAGACTCCTGAAAGAGGTACAGCCGTCTGGAACCACTGCTCTAGAGTAGTTCACCTCCTTGAAATAACACCCTGGGCTGGCTCCACCACAAACTGGACCAAATCCAGGGGTGAGCCTGTCATTGGAGTTCTCATAGACTCATAGACTTTAAGGTCAGAAGGGACCATTATGATCATCTAGTCTGACCTCCTGCACAACGCAGGCCACAGAATCTCACCCACGCACTCCTGTAACAAACCCCTGACCTATGTCTGAGCTATTGAAGTCCTCAAATCGTGGTTTAAAGACATCAAGGTGCAGAGAAGCCTCCAGCAAGTGACCCCTGCCCCACGCTGCAGAGGAAGGCGAAAAACCTCCAGGGCCTCTGCCAATCTGCCCTGGAGGAAAATTCCTTCCCGACCCCAAATATGGTGATCAGCTAAACCCTGAGCCTGTGGGCAAGACTCACCAGCCAGACACCCAGGAAAGAATTCTCTGTAGTAACTCAGATCCCACCTCATCTAACATCCCATCACAGGCCATTGAGTCAGTGGCTTCCCTGCAGTCCATGGGAGCTGGGCCAGCCTACGGAGGGAATGGCTCTGCTGAGCACAATGTTCATTCTAATTAACGCTCCCATGCTCAGCCGAACCCTGACAGTGACATCCCTTGGCTCCCTTGCAGGTGTAAGTGCAATGGCCATGCCAGTGAGTGTGCCCCCAATGAAGTGGGCCAGCTGGTTTGCCTCTGCCAGCACAACACCACCGGCGTGGACTGCGAGCAATGCCAGGCTTTCTACCAGGACCGGCCGTGGGTGCGAGGAACTGCTGAGTCCGCCAACGAGTGTCGCCGTGAGTACCAGATCTTAGGGCCCTGCAGGCACTCCCAGGAAGCTGGCTGGCCCCACTCCACCAGGCTGACTCTGCCGTTCAGAAAATCATTTCTTCTCAGCGTCCAGGGAGCCCTGGCCCTGTAGGTTGCCAGTTCGAATCCAGCCCTGGTGGGCAGTGGCCAAAAGCTGCTAACGTCTGAGGCTGGGGGAAGTCAGCTCAGGGTCCTGGTTCTGACCCAGGGCAGTGGCATCTCCTGCACCCTGGCGCAGCAAGAGAACAGCTCCTTCCTCTTGCAGGACAGCTCCAGCCACTGTGGAAAGAGATGCCCATGCTGCACCCAGGGGGTCACCCATCTGTTATATCAGCCTTTCTCTGAGGGCATACATATGTTTTGTGTTTTCCATCCCATTAAGACTAGAAGCGTCATGGGACAGGGGTCTGATCTCCTCTATGTAGCACTGCTCTGAGCGCCCAGGGGGAGCTCAACAGATAACAAGGTTGACTCAGAGGCAAGAGCGCTACCTACAGTCAGAGACAGACACACGGACGATTGTCAGTGCATTTAGCATCTGGACACTGAAGGAGAAACCGTGGGGAATCTGAGGACTAGCACAGCTGAGCGTAGCCTTTCACGAGGAATTCCCCTACCGCCCCCCAGAAGCAGGAAGGGGGCTCTTGGGACAGGGCCTACCTTTGTTCTGTGCTTAGCCCCTAGCACAAAGGGGTCCTGACCTATGACGGGGCTCCGGGTGCTCCCAGATTACAAACAATACAGAATAATAATAATAATAGCAGTCCAGTGAGGTAACACATCATCCGTTCACTCCAGGAGACCTGGGCTGGAACCCAGCGGAGGTCCCGAGTGCCATGGGTTTGTCTCAGCTCAGTCCCTCCCCACCCCCCAGTGGCAATTCAGACCCAAGCCCCTCCATCTCCATGTCTGTTTTGGCCCCTGTGACGTTCTCGCTCTTCCCCCCCCCCCTCCCCGGCACAGCATGCAACTGCAGCGGCCGATCGGTCGAGTGCTTCTACGACCGGGAGCTGTACCGGCGCACGGGGCATGGTGGCCATTGCCTGAAGTGCCAGGATAACACCGACGGGCCGCACTGCGAGCGCTGCCGGCAGAACTACTACCGGTGGGATGGGCAGACGGCCTGCCAGCCATGCAACTGCAACGCGGCGGGTATGTGGGGCACGGCAACACCGCTGGGGGGCGGAAACGGGGTGGCCCTGGCGCAGGTGATGCCACGTTCCATCAGCTTGTCCAGCCTCCACCTGGCAAAGCCATGACCATGGCGCTGCGCTTGGCCTGTGTCTCCGGGCAGGTCTAGACTAGAGAGTTACAGCAATGTTGGTTAGGGCTGGGACTCCCCCGCCCCACTGACACAGTTATGCTGGGAAAAGCCCTAGTGTAGATACAACAGAACTCATTTCGCTCGGGGAACCGGTATAAGCTGCACCTACAAAAGCACTTTTTTTGCCCGTATAAGTGTGTCTGCACGAGGAAGCTGTGCTGGTGTAGTGATCCCAGCCAAACTTTTCTAGTCAGACTAGGCCCCTCCCCTGCTCCAGGGAGCGAGAGGGTTAAATCCTCTTAACTGTGACAGAAATTTGGGCACAGTTAACTGGGAGAAGGGACAAAGCTGCATCCTCAGTGATTGGGATGAGACCTCTTAAAAAAACCCATAACCTTAAATGTTCACCCACGTCCCATCCCGGGGAACGTCTCCCCCACCCTCCCCCACCCCACGCCCTGCTCTCTCCGTCAGTTCCCACACACACCATTTTTCTGTGACTTGCCGTCTTTGCCACCTATTGCAGCATGCTCTTCCCTCAGCCCATGACTGCCGGAGGCGCCCCCCTTCCCGATCCACCTCCCCCAGGTCCCATAGCGCTGTGCTCGAGGCAGAGTCCTTGCTCCCCTTTGTGTGTGGGGGGGGGGGTGAGGGGAGTGGTCTCCCTCTCTTGCCAGTTCCTTGTTTCTCTCCCCAACATGCTCCCATCTCCCCAGCTGCAGGAGGGTCTTGCACACACACATACACACCCATTCTTGCACACACACATACACACCCATTCTTGCACACACACATACACACCCATTCTTTCCCGGGCTCTCTGCCACCTCCCGCTCCCTCACTGCTTCCTCGCAGGCTCCCTACGGCTCCAGTGCGACGACTCGGGGGCCTGCGACTGCAAGGCCGGCGTGACTGGCTGGAAGTGCGAGCGCTGCCAGGCCGGGTTCCACTCTCTGAGCGAAGGAGGCTGCAGGTGAGAGAACTGGCTCCTGGAGCCAGGCTCCCCTGCACTTCGGGGGAGCTTGGCCCCTCTCCTCTTCCCACCCTGGAGCGCAGCCTCGACCCTGACCTGATAGGGCCAAGGGCTGACGGACGGGTGAGAGGGGAGTTGGTCTCATGTTGTTGGCTTTTGCCTCTGCAGACCCTGTGCCTGCGACCCTGCCGGCAGCGTGGGGACCTGTGACCCCAACTCAGGGCGCTGCTCCTGCAAGGAGAAGGTGGAAGGCTACCTGTGCAACAGGTGAGTGAAGCACCATCTCAGGCCGTGCTGGGGCCTGGCTTAGGGTGGGGCAGGGCTGGAAAAAGCACCCTCCCCCCTTCAGGTGTCAGGGCGTCCAGCGTGAGCTCAGCCACTGCTGGGTCGGTCTCTCCTTCCGGGGTGGGCATGAGAGAGGGAGCACCCCTCCACCCCCACTAGAGCAATGGGATGTGGGGTGGAGACTAGGGAGTAGCGAGCTTGCAGCTACTCCCTACTTTGCCTCCTGCTGGGAGAAGATGGGACCGCAGCAGCCACCAGTTCCCCACAGCCAGCACTCCGACCTCACTCCCTACAGTGCCTCCTGCTGGGAGGAGCCGGGAGTGCAGTGCTTAATGCCCCTGAGCCAGCACCCCTTTCCCATTCTTGGCAGTCCTCCTGCCTCTGTTCTGCTCCCTGCGGGGAGAGGCTGGGAATACAGTATTTGAGGTGTGTTTTCTCTCCAGCGACTCCTGCTGGGAGAGGTTGGGATTTGAAGTCCCTTTCTTCTCCCTCCTTCCCTCCCTACTGCCTGTGCCCACACCCGTTGCTCCTCAACTGCATCATGTTGGGAGCAGACAGGAGGGGAGTAGCTATGAGTTCCCACACTGCAAGCGTCCATGCCTCCCCCATCCCCTATTCAGCACCACTGCTGTGTTTTGTCTCCCTGCGTCCAGATGCCAACCTGGCTCATTCACTCTGCAGCCCCACAACCCTGCAGGCTGCACCAGCTGCTTCTGCTATGGCCACTCGACTGTGTGCACTGCAGCCGCCCAGTACGAGGTGCACCATGTCCGCTCTGACTTCAGCCAAGGTACCAGACCCAGCGCTGGTGCCGGTGTCTGCTTATGGGAAAGGGGAGGCAGGGATGGAGGAGGGAGACTCTGGGATGGAGGTTGGCAAGGCACTGAGCATTGCACTGAGTCTGGGTCTGAACGTCCTGGTTTGGGCCTGACTCTGGCTTAGATTGGGGGGTGGGGGGGCGGTCCTCTGGCCTCCCCTCACTCTGCAAATAAATCACTGATACCAGCCGAGTTTAAATTTGCCACCATAAACTCCCCCTGCAAGTTCAACTGGACCCAGTATTCCCCTTCACTTCCCGCCCAGAACTGCTGCGTGGCCATTACATAACTACCACCTTCCTCCCCAGAGTAGCTCATGGAAGTGGTGGATGCGGTGGCCCCTAGATACCGGTATATAGTCTGTAAGTTGCTATGGGCTGTAAAGTAACGGATAAATGGCAGATGTTGCTACTGAAAGCTGTAATCATCCTGCAGTGGCCAGGGGCTGGGGTTGCTTTGAAAGGTTTGAATGGCCTTTTCCCCCCCAAACCATGGAGCAGAGTCAGTTGGCTTGGGGAGGGGATGGATGAACATATGGGAGGAGGTTTCCCCTGGCTCCCTCTGGAGTCTCTGCCTAGTAAGGGGTGAACAGCTGGCTCAAGGGTTCTGCTCACACTTGGAGCTTCTACGTCGTCTTCCTCCTCCTAGGGTGACTAGATGTCCCGATTTTATAGGGACAGTCCTGATATTTGGGGTTTTTTCTTATATAGATGCTTATACCCCCCCCACCCCATCCCGATTTTTCACACTTGCAATCTGATCACCCTACCTCCTCCTCCCAGCCTTGGCCTAGCCATTGTGCATAGCGTGGGTTATTCCCACTGGGGAACGGCCTCTGCGTGACCCTAGCTTTGATGGAGGGAAGGTAACTGCTCAGGCCATGAAAACAGGACTTTATCTCCACTGGGCCTGCAGCCAGGGATATGTTTTACAAGGCTGAATCCCATCTCTTTGCTGCATATGTGAGGAAATTCTGCCCTCTGCTGAGCATCACAAGAAACGTACCTAATACAACCATTGAGCATCACCCTGGGGGTGGGCTTCCTGCCCCGGGGCAGAAAAATTCCCCCCATGTGGGTAGCTCAGCTATCGTGCCCATGAATGTAACCTGACCTGTGCACGGCTGCCCATAGAGCCGATGGTATGGAACTACATCCGATGAAAGCTTATCCTGATTGTATTAAAAATATGCTACCAATTGCCACATCCCTGTAATGTGTTCCATACATTTGAAATAGAGCCAGGCTTTATACCATGTGTTTTTCTGTGGTAGGAAATCTAGCCAATTTGGGGTTGCTCGTTTAGGGCCAGAGTTTCAAGGGCTCAGCTCCCAATTAGCCCGTCGTGCACCAGCTCTTTTCTAGTTCATGTTGAGCAGTGCTTTTCCCTTCAGAAGTGGATGATTCTTAGTGCTCTAAAATCTGTGTGCTGTCTCCGATTGTCTTGAAACTTGCTGTGCCTCCTGGGGCTGCTGGGTGGTATTAATGGGCCAGTTTGGGGGTCATTTGGGCAAGACATTCCTGAGATGCAGCCCCCCTAAAAATCTAAATAAGGGCTACATTTCCAAAAGTGCTATTGTTGTGACGCTTATGCCCAGATCAAATAGCTGACTATTCTGCAGGGGATACCCCCTGTATGCTCCATGTTATATTTCCCATCATGCCTCACTGCATGCTCTGACTGTGTGCATTTGTTGCCAAGGGCCTGAGGGCTGGAGAGCTGAAGCTCCAGGTGGCAAGGAAGTACGGCTGCGTTGGGCCAATGGGGAGATCTACCTAGAACAGGACGGAGAGGAACCAGCCGATTTCATAGCACCAGGTACTGCTGTATACGGGAATGCCCAGCTGAACTACTATGTCGTTGTAACTGTGGTTGCTATGTGGCTGCAATAAAACCTCCACTGTGTGTTGTTTAAGAATCCACAGTTAAAACAACATACCAGCTGCCGTGTTCCACCCCAGAGGTGGCTGTATTTCAGTGGTGGATGAAGTGATTCCTTTATATGCAAGGGAGGCAGTGGGTCCTAGTGGATAGGATGCTGGATTCAGAAGACATTGGTTCAGTTCCCAGCCCTGCCACTGGTTTGCTGGGTGACCTTGGGCAACTCAATTCCCCCGCTCTGTGCCTCAGTTTCCCCATCTGTAACATGGGGATAATGATACTGGCCTCCGTTATAAAGGACATTGATATCTACTGAGGAAAGGTGCTACCTAAGAGCTAGGTGTTAATATTACTATTATTTGTGAAGAGCTTTGGGTCCCCTTGCCATGACAGGTGCTATATAAATACATGATGCCGTTAGTATTGTTACAAGGCTAAGGGGGAATTGAGCCCTCAGCGTCCAAGCCCTTAAAGCCATTCTCACGCTCACATTCCCCCTTGTTAGGAAGCATGTTGACGTTGACAGAGCGTTAATCTCAGTGCAGATTAGAACAGCAGTAGAAACCCAGAACGATGTGTGAAATGAGACAAGATCCATTGTACACGCCAGGCCTGCGTCTGGGCCGGTTGGTTCTGCCATTGAAATCCATGGAAGCAGGATTGGGCCCAGAGGCTGGGAGGGTCTCATGGACTCTCCTCTCTTCCTTTCACCTCCCAGAGAAGTTTCTGCGTGACCAGCGCCTCAGCTACGGGCAGCTCCTCTCCCTGCTCCTCCGAGCAGAGGGGAACGGGAGCAGATCCTCTCCATTTCCCGTCCAGCTGGTCTTAGAGGGAGACGGCATTGCGGTGTCTGTGATCTACGCCGCCCCAGCAGGCAGTGAAAGCCAGCCCCACCATGGAGAGCACAAGGTCACCTTCAGGTACACGCTGGCTGACCTCACTTCCCGGCAGACACGGGTCTCCCTCACTAAAATCACCACCTCAGTTGGCCCCTCTGATGGCTGAATCCCGCAGAGAGGCCAATGATTGAGTGGGCCATGGAGACTGATTCCCCTCTCATCTCTACGTGGCCTCTCCGGGCAGGTTTGAGACCCACTGGCAGGGCACCGTGGGGAGAGTTTGTACCAATGCTCCGTGTGCTGGACCTGTTCTGTCAGGACAGCACCTTTCAGCAGTGCTAATCCCCATGGCCTGGTTCTGATCTCCGTGCAAATCAGGACGGACTCCGCTGAGGTCAGTGCAGTTACCTCAGTGTTAAACCAGCGTGAGCCATATCAGAATTGGGCCCACTGAGTGGACTCTGCCTGTTACCCAGAGTGCCCTGCTCCATGGCCTGGGAACGCACAAACAGAGCAGGGTTTCCTCCTGCAAACTTGCCAGGCCCCTTTGTCCGTGCCCCCTCGAGTGACTTCCCAACATTCACCTGCCGCGTTGCTGCCCTTCCCGTGCCTGCTGCCCCCCTCCCCCTCCCAGGTCGAGATGGCCCCGGCTTGCTTTAGCCTGTATGTGTGGGCAGCTCTTATAAGGAGCGAGGTTGCACCCTTCCTTTCTGGGCTGATTTCTGACAGGCTCCACGAGGCGGGGGAGGAGATGCAGCCCTCGCTGTCGGCCTTCAACATCCAGCGTCTGCTCTCCAATCTGACTGCCCTCAGGATCCAGGCTGGCAGCAGCGACGCACCTTGTAAGTGATCTCCTGACGGCACCAGAGCCACTGCCTCGGGCTGGGGGCTTCCTCCTGCTAAGAACAGGAGAGCTCTGGGGCTGGGCACTGGACCAGGCAGCCCTGCAGTGCAACAGGGAGGTCAAGGGGAGGGAAGAAGATTTAGCTTGTAAGCTCTCCGGGGCGGGGGCTGTGTGTGTACAGCGCCTGGCACAATGGGGCCCTGATCCTGATTGGGGCCTGTGGGCGCTACTGCAATATAAATGATTAATAATCATGGTCACCAGGTGGAGGCTGCACTGGGTTCCTCTTCAACCGTTCTGAATGGTACTGGCTGGGGGTTCTTTGGCCAAGGTCTTGAGGTTCAGAGACCTGCCCCACTCCACCTGTGCCCTGGAGTCTGAGGATGGAGTCTCCCTCTGAGTTGCGGGAGGCAGGTGGCACCGTGGGAATCTGTTCCCTGATCAGCATGGGTTGTGATCTGACACTAAGCAGGGTTGGGCTAGGTGGTTACTTGGATGGGAGACCTTCCTGAGACACCTCGTGGTCTCAGGGATTCAATAAGCAGCGTCCCTCTCTCTGAATCAGGGTGGTCTGATGCTAGGGGCATAGCACGGCTGGAGTTACTGTTTCTGTGTATGAGACATAAAGCAGAGTCCTGCTGCTTATAGTCTCCACAGCTCGTGGTCAGCCTGGATGATCGAATGGGCCTTTCTGACGATCCCATGGCACTCTTTGTAGCAGTCAGCGTCATGGCCGCATTCAAACTGTAATAGTTACATTCTGCCTCCCAAAATTCCCTCCGCAGGTTCAGACTCAACATGGCATTTTCACTTTCCGTCCTAAACTCTTGAGCAGCATTGCCGTGAGCTGTTAAGCAACAGCCGTGTTCCACCTCTCAGGTGGCTGCATTTCAGTGGTGGGCGCCCTGATCTCTCTCGATTTTACTTACTGCGGGGGTGTTAGAAGGCTTAGTTAGTAAGGGCAAGATTTTCCAAATTGCCTTGTGATTTGCAATCCCTCAGTTGTTTGGCTGCCACGCTTAAGAGACCTGGTTTTCCGAGGACAGGTGCTCAGCACTTTCTGAAACACGGATGTCTCAGATCAGGCACCCAGAGTCACTAGTCATGTGTGAAAATCGCGCCCCGAGAGTATTTTGTAAAATGCTTTGAGATCCTTACATGGAAGGCACTAGAGCTGGGCACAGTGCTCTGATCCCTTTGGATGGCCCATCCTGGAAGGGATGCTAGAGAGACTGGATTGATGGGTCCATTGTCTCGGCACGGGTTATATTCGCCCATCGTAACTCCTGGTTGTCTCTCCCACAGGTAGAGTCTCCCTGAGTGAGGTCCAGCTCACCTCTGCTCGCCCAGGTCATTCCCTGCCTGCTCAGTGGGTGGAGGAGTGCATCTGCCCGCAGGGGTACACCGGGCAGTTCTGCGAATCCTGCGCTCCGGGCTACAAGAGAGAGATTCCATTGGGCGGGCCCTTCACCAGCTGCATCCCCTGTACTTGTAACCAGCACGGCAGCTGTGACCCTGACACAGGTTTGGATCCCCTGCTCTCTGTTAGTGATTTGCTTTTACCATCACACGATCTCTCACCTTCCTTTTCTAGAGACCTTCATGGCATGCGTTCATTTCACAGCCTCCATTTATCCATATAATTACTGTGCAGTTACGCTGTAAATAGATAATAAATCTGCATAATTCCCAAAGAAGGTTGGGAATTACACTTGAAGTTACAGTACCCAGCATCTCAGGTTATTGCCATGTAAATTACAGGGGGTGGTTTCATAACACTGTCATTTCAAAGACAAAAATAACTGCCTCACAGTAATACTAATAATGCATGCATCTACCACCACAGAGGTGCATGGCATTTTATGAATGTAAGTAGGGGAGAGGGAAGAAAGAGCAGAGGTGTCGGTGGAAATGTTACTGGGGCCTGGATGGGGAGTTTGAATGTACTGCATAAAGAGGCAGAAGGCCAATGGAAGGATTGAAGGAGGGAGGGTGAGGTGGGCACAACTTGAGGAGATGAAGATGACCTTAGCAGGGTGTTGGGGGCAGACTGGAGTGGCAGAAGTAAGAGGTAAGGAGGCCAGGCAGGAGAAGGCTACCGCAGTTGAGCTGCAAGTTCTGATCGTCACATGGACAAAGGATTTATCAATAAGAAGATGGATATTGAAGAGGAAGAAGCAACAGGCTTTAGTGAAGGAGACAGGGTAAGTGAGGAGAAAAAGCTATCTGGAGGTGGAACATAGACTGCATGTATCATGATCAGCAGTTGCAATGTAACTAAACTATTACAGGATTTTATACACAAAATGCTCTACCAGTAACCAGTGAAATTTTCACACCCATTGTTAGGTCCAGTGTTCCCTCTAATTTTTCTATCCAGGTGCAGAATGAATTTTGTTATGTGCACCATTTTGAGGTAATGTGCGGATATGCACCACCAGTAGAAACCAAAAACCCAGATATAATCTATATTTTTAAAAAGTTTCTATAGGGATAATTACTCCAGCCAGGACAGGTTAGGCATTTTAGAACTCACTATTCAAAGAATTCAATTTAAGTGTCAGAGAGAAATAAAAATTATGAAATGCATAGACCAGTCAAAAAACTAAAATAACACACTTTGAAAGAAGTATCTAGAAGTAACAACAACAACAACCATACAAGTATGTGTTGGGGGGTGAGTGTGAAAGACAGTGTGTGTGTAAGAGACAGACAGACAGACAGACCCCCACTTTAAGTATGTTGCCCTTTTAAGTAGATCAGCACGTTCAGACACTGTAGGAGCTGCCAGCAAGCTCCCTCCCTCCTGAGCCCTGTCTTGCGCCCCCCCCCCTCCTCCCTGCTCTGTGGAGATGGAGTACAGGGCCGGGGCAAGGAGGACACCCTGACATCAGCACCCTTTTCCCCTCCCCCTGCTTTGCACAGCAAGCAGGAGGCTCCCGGGAGCAGCTCCAAGGCAGAGGGCAGGAGCAGCACGCGGCACTGGGCAGAGGGACACCTAAACTGTGCGGCACTTGATAGCCTGCTGGGCGGCTGTCCAGCCATGCAGCTTACAGGGAACTTAGGTTAGGTCTTGTAGTCTCTGTAGGCTACTAGAGGGAGACATGTTTGTATGTAACCCACATTAGGAGAGTGTGTGGGGATGGGGTTGTCTCCCTCTAGTGGCTGGTCCATATAAAAGACTGCTGTAGCAGCCAGGGAGGAGACGTAGTCCTTTAGCTCAAGTGGGAGAGACTCTTACCTTCAGCTCTGTGGGTTCGAGGGTTCAAACCCCACTGTCCACCGAAGTAGGGTGGGTTATGTGTGGTCTGTCCCAGGCAGTAGTGTTTCCCCACTAGAGGAGCATGAGATCACAGGCACCTGAACAGGTCTGATACTACATCTCCCGAGGTTCTGGGCTAGGGGGGAAAGCAAACAGATACATGGAGTAGTGCTACATAGGGGTAACCGAAACCAGATCTGTAAAGGCTGCCAACTTCAAATGAATTGCAAATGGCAGAGACTCCCTGCTGTGAGCTGCTCCTCCAGGGAAAGCATCTGGGTTTCTCTATCAGTGGGGAAAATCTGCTGGCTCACGGCTGCTTCACACGAGCACCCCGGTATCCAGACCAAAGTTCAGCTGGGATGACTGTATCTGCTGTCTGGAGATTCCTCCCGCTGTTCCCATTGGACACAGCTTTGTTCTTCACTGCCTGCCCTAGACTGTCGCCAATGTGCTCCATTGATTCAGTTTCCACATTCAGCCCCAGCCTGTGCTGCAGCAGAGGGATCACAGTATGCGCTCTGCACAGCACGCAGACGTGAAAGGAGCTGCAGTGACACTCCCGTGCTGTCCTGATTCACACTGAGTAGTATTTTGCTCATCAAGTTGTCTCATTCACTGCAGTGCAGCTGTTTTACTCAGAATCGGGCCCATCTGATAGTATAATACACCTCTACCCTGATATAACGCGACCCGATAGAACACGAATGCAGCTATAACGCGGTAAAGCAGCGCTCCGGGGGGGGAGGGGGGGGCGNGCTGGGATGACTGTATCTGCTGTCTGGAGATTCCTCCCGCTGTTCCCATTGGACACAGCTTCGTTCTTCACTGCCTGCCCTAGACTGTCGCCAATGTGCTCCATTGACTCAGTTTCCACGTTCAGCCCCAGCCTGTGCTGCAGCAGAGGGATCACAGTATGCGCTCTGCACAGCACGCAGCCGTGAAAGGAGCTGCAGTGACACTCCCGTGCTGTCCCGATTCACACTGAGTAGTATTTTGCTCATCAAGTTGTCTCATTCACTGCAGTGCAGCTGCTTTACTCAGAATCGGGCCCATCTGATTGTATGAAATAATACACCTCTACCCTGATATAACGTGACCCGATAGAACATGAATTCGGATATAACGCGGTAAAGCAGCGCTCCGGGGCGGTGGGGCTGCGCACCCCGGCGGATCAAAGCAAGTTCGATATAACGCGGTTTCACCTATAACGCGGTGAGATTTTTTGGCTCCCGAGGACAGCGTTCTATCGAGGTAGAGGTGTATAATATCAATCCATGGCCACCTGTGACCTTGCAGCTGTCAGTGTGTAACGTCGTGAACGTCATGGTGCTTTGTGGTGACAGCAAGGACAGCACCCAGGTCCCAAAAGCACAGACCATGAGCTAAAGTGGTATTCGCAGTATAGGGCCTGTGACACACAGTTGAGCCATCCTGAGCATGTATAATTAGACAGGCAGGATACATGCTGTACTCCCCTGGTCAGGTACAGCTCAGACATGGGCACCTGGGATATCTGCTACCCAATAACATACTGTCCATGGCAGAGCTCAGTCTGTCCATGAGTCCTGTTCTAGACATTCCCTGGCTAATGCCATGGCAGGCCCTAGTGGAGCCCAGTTCAACGTAGTTCCCTCAAAGGGACTTGGAAACAAGATGATTTACTTGTTACTTAACTGAAGAAACCCAGGACCCAATGTCAGCGCTAACAGGACCCCCACCCCCCGCGTCCTGCTGGTGGTCTGGCCCTGGCATTGTAACATCTGTGTTGCATGAGTGAGGAATTGTTTATGGCTGGGACAGAGAGTACTTTAAAGAGCAGTTTTTAACATGCTCCTCTGCCCTGCCAGACGGAAATATTACAATGTTCTGCAGCTTCTCTCCCTCGTTTGTTGTGGAGTGCGGTGTCTGGATGGCTCCAGTTTAATATGATTCCCGGGTGCAATTCCACGCCTTTGATCTTTCGGCCTTCATTCTGACAATCAAGCCGCCCATTCATCATACAGGCATCCCTTCATTCATTTCCCACCCTTCTCTCTCCCTCCCCCTTTCTCTTTCAGTTCCTTCTCTCCCCATCGTGTCCGACTCATTCGCCCGCTGCGATCCAAACTGCCCAATGTGTGCTCTTCCCAGGGAGCTCTGAGTCCTCAGCGCACCCTCTTCCCCCCCCTTGTCATGTGTCCCCCATGTGTTAAGCTGACTCCGTGCCCTTGGGAGATTTCCCACAAACCTTTCCCCCAGGCTAGCTTGCCTAGTCTGATCTGATCTTGCCAACTGCATGAAGAAATCATCATGGGACACTCTGTGCTCTTTCTCTCTCCAGTCAATTGGACTGATTCAGCGTTTCCCCATGTCCCCTGCTTGCTTCCTCAACCTGTGACTCACTGGCTTGGGTCACACGAGGAAGTTACACTCATCCGCTGGGCTCCGGACCGGTTGCTTGTGTGTTGCATGACACAGATGGTGTATGTGTTTGGACACATCTTGCGCCATCTTGCAGAAAAACGTTATCAATGATTTCCGACTCGGACAGGTTTTTAATATTGAGAATTCACTGGGCGTCCAGCCCGACGGTTGAGTGCTCCGGCTTGCCCAGGGAGAGCTGGGCTGGCATGTCTCTTTCAAATTCTGCTGGTGTTACTCAGTCCTTATTCCATGCAAGCCAATCAGCATTTCTTGCCTGAGCAAGGACTGCGGGCTTTGGCCCATAAATTGTAGAAAGGGACACACACAAGCACACCCCTATTGTTGTGGGGAGCTGATTCAATCGAATCCAAACCCGGAGGCGATTTAAATTTTGCAGGAGGCCCCATCTCTCCAAAGGGCCCAGTGAAAACCCTGGGTTCAGACGCTGGGGAGGTTGGCTCAGACATGTTCTAACTAGCAATTCCGCCAACCTGGAGCTGAGGCCTGACTCTGCTCTCCCGCGGGTGTAACTCCGTTTGACTTCGCTGGGGTTCCACCTGATTCATCTCTGCTGCAGCTCCATTGACGTCTAGGGGTTTGCTCCAGGGATGGATTTGTCCCTCTGTGTCTGGATGGTGACACCAGGAATAAATCCAGTGTGGAACCTGGAGCATGCGTCGAAAGGGATCCCTGAATGTAAAGGTTTGCAACTGTAGCTTAGCTATTGCCCCTAGGGATGACTGGCGGGGCAGTCGGGTGAGCAGGAATGGGCCGTGGGTTGGGCACCCAGGGAGCCGGAGTGATTGCAAGGGTACAGGGGGCAAGGCGAGGAACACTCTGGAGTGCTACAGAGGTTTGGCTAGGCAGTGAGCATGCAGTGGAGGGATGGGCAGATGGGGCTGGCCGAGAGGCTGGTACATTGAGCTTGGCCTTTTAAGACGTGAGACGAATCTTCCACTGAGGTCAGAGCCGAGGGTGGCTCAGCAAGCAGAAAGCAGAGGCACCCACCCGTGACTGGCATGGGAAGCAGGTGCTGTGGCAAGCCCTGGGCTTGAGCAGAGGCAACGCCATGCCCACTATCAAACTGGTGTGCAGCCTGGATGGCCAGAGACTGTGCACTAAGGTGGGATATGGGTGAGGAAGGGATGGACGGAGGTATGTCTACGCTGCAATTAGACACCTGCGGCTGGCCTGTGCCAGGTGATTCAGCCTTGCAGGGTTCGGGCTAAGGGGCCGTGCAATTGTGGGGTAGACATTTGGGCTTGGGCTGGAGCCTGAGCTCTGGGGCCCTCCCACCTCACAGGGTCCTAGAATCTGGGCCCCAGCCCAAGCCCCAATATCTACACTGCAATGAAACAGCCCCTTAGCCCGAATCAGCAGCACTGGCCAGCTGCGGGTTTTGAATTCCAGTGTAGACACACCCTGAGGGACCTTGCCCATCCCAAGTAAAGCAGCTCGTGGAGAGGCCAGGGCGGGATGCACAGTCTATCCGCTGCAGGGAGGGGCTGGGGGAAATGCTTCAGGGGGTTTCTAGGACCAGGGGATCCAGCTCAGCCCATGCAGTGGGTGATGTCTGACTCCACCCCAGTGCTACCCCCTGCTGTCCTCAGTGGGGTCACACTGGAGTAGCTACGAGCAGACCTTGTCCCAGGAGCATGAGGGGGTGATCCCTGGCCCAGGCAGGAGCCTGGGGTTTCTCGCATCCTGGCTTCAGGCTCTCGAGCCTGGGGTCCGTGGTCTTTCTGCTCTGTCCCCTGCAGGGCGCTGCCAGTGCCTCCATCACACCGAGGGCCCGTCCTGCGAGCGCTGCGCCATTGGCTTTCACGGCAACCCCTTTGTGGGGCGCTTTGACGACTGCCAGCCATGCCCGTGCCCTGGCCAGTCGCCTTGCACGGCGATCCCAGAGAGCGGGGAGCTGGTGTGCACCCACTGCCCCCAGGGGCAGAGAGGTAAGGTGTTGAGATGGGGGTGGGGAGCGGTTCTGGATGGGGAGGGGATGGGTGGGTTTGCAGGCAGACAGACTCCCCACACACTGTGTCTCCCCCCATTGCTCGCCCTCTCCAGGAAGACGCTGTGAGCTCTGTGACGATGGGTTTTTCGGGGACCCCTTGGGGAGGAACGGCCCGGCCCACCCTTGCAGCCCCTGCCAGTGCAACGGTAACGTGGACCCCAATGCCGTGGGCAACTGTGACCCCGTCTCCGGCCAGTGCCTGAGGTGCCTGTACAACACGTCAGGAGAGCACTGTGAAAAGTGCAGGGACGGCTTCTACGGGAGCGCGCTGGCTCGGAGCCCCGCCAGGAAGTGTGCCCGTGAGTACGGATCCCCTCGCTCACCCCTGGCCCTCCAGGGCTTCCCCCTCCATGGACACGGCCTTCTGCTTATCAGAGCCCACTTCACGGACCGGGGCGTGGGGCCCTATTCACCCCTGGTGTAAACGGGAAGGAATCTGCACCCCATCACTGCAGGGCTGGATTTGGCCAATGGTAAACCAGTAAAGAGTGGAGGGAGTGTGGGCTGGGGGGATGGGCAGTGCCGCTGAGGGGTTAGAGCGGGGGGGGGGAAGGGGCTGAGTTAATGGAATTGCATCCCTGTGTGACCAGATCTGCCTTGGGCTCTATAGTTATAACGCTTTGCCCCTCTGCAGTGCTGGCCGGCCCGGCTTCCCGAAGAGATGGGCAAGCAGTAGTGTGTGAAGCCTTCCGCCTCCTCTAGAGTTCCTTGGTTTTCTAGGTGGGGAAACTGAGGTACAGGGGGGTGAAGGGACTTGTCCAAAAGTCATGCAGCAAGTCAGTGGCAGAGCTGGGGATAGAACCCAGGTGTCCTGATTCCCAGTCCCTGGCTCGAGTCTGCCTGCTCCAGGTTAATAGCCAGTGTTTTCTCCCCCTAGCCTGTGAGTGTAGCCCTGTCGGTTCAGCCCAGGGGCTGGAGGCCTGCGATCCCCTCACTGGCCAGTGCACCTGCCTCCCTCACGTGACCGGGCGAGACTGCAGCCGCTGCCAGCCGGGATATTATGACCTGCAGCCAGGGACTGGATGCAAGAGGTAGGTGGAGATGGAGGCCTTGTCACCCACTGGGGAAGATGGTCTCTGAGTATCACTGCCCTGGACCACAGGGGACCCCCCCCCCCAGGAGAGGGAGGCAGCAGCTGGTGCCCGGTTAACAAGGCTCCCTGCACTCTGTATTTACTGCGTGCTGAAGCTGCAGGAGCCAGAGCCCTGTCCGGGTCCCAGCGCCAGGTCCCCCGTAATTCCAGAGCCGCAGCATGAGGCAGCCTGCTGCCTGTGGGGCAGGTCCGGCGCCCATTGAAGGCAATGGCAAAGCCCCCCCCACGTGTCAACGGACCCAGCCTTCAGCCTCACGTCACCTAGTCGCTGCGTGAGGAGCTCTGGTCTTGAATCAAAGCTCCCCCCACCCTCCGGCCCTGCACGTGTCAGCTGGGACTCGCTCTCTGCTAGGGCGGCTGGGGACGCCCCAAGGGCCCAGGTGTTAACACAGTGCTGGGCACACGCCGGAGCTGACCTTGTCCCTGTCCCCATCCGGCTGGGCCCTTGGTGGTGGCTGGGCCGAAGGTTTGTCTGCCCTCACCACCTTCCTTTGCCTTTGTCCCAGCTGTGAGTGCCACCCGGTGGGATCCCAGGACAGCCAGTGCCACCCGCTCACGGGGCAGTGCCCCTGCCAGCCCGGCGTAGAAGGACAGTCGTGTGATCGATGCCAGTCTGGCTTCTTCGGGTTCTCGGTCAAGGGCTGCCGAGGTAACAGCAACGAGGAGCAGCTTCTCAAGTGAGGTCGTGTCTCTCCCATATCACTGATGGCTTATGGTATCGGTGCACTGAGCCTCGGCCACTGTGAGGACCCAGGACTGGCACAGGGGGCGGGCGGCGGTGGTGAAACGTTGTGCAGCACCAGCCTGGGTCTTTCCATCTCCACTGATCATTCCCTCTCCTCACAGCACTCCCGGCTCACTAACTGAATAGTTCAGTTCCCTCCTGTCTGAGCCTGTCTAACACGAAGGGGGCAATGGGGTCTCCCGGTCGGGGCAGGGACCTGGAAGACTAAGCTCCTGGGTTCTCTTCCCAGACCCGTCCTGGACTTGCCGTGTGACTCTCGGCAAGTCCCGCACCTCTTGGTGCCCCCGTGACCCTCGCTGCACAATGGAGGTAAGATTCTGGCCTGCTTCTCCTGGCAGTCCGGGGCTCGTGTCTGAAGCCCTTGGAGAGGCTGGGAGAAGAGGCACTAGAGAAGGGCAGTCAGCCGTGCGTTCTCCTCCGTGGGCCAGGCTCTGATTTCGATTGCGCTGGTGCAAATCTGGAGTGACTGCTCTGGATTCAGTGGAGCTACTCTTCCCATTGGCATCATTCTGGAGAGCAGGGTCTCTGCCTTAGCCGCTGGGCTGACTGGTCATGGCTCCAGTCCAGGGACTGACTTGGACGCTGGCAGGGACGCAGCGCCCCGCCTCTACCTTGGGTCGCCTACACCCGGGGTCTGGCTCGTGCCTGCTGCTGTCCCCTGACCCCGCTGTCCTTTGTGTGCAGCCTGCAACTGCTCCCCGCAGGGCGCCGTCACCCCACAGTGCCACGAGAACAGCACGTGCGTCTGCCGGAGGGGCTTTGTGGGCTACAAGTGCGATCGGTGCGAGGTGAACTTCTTCTATGCCCCGGAGCGGTCTCTGTGCCAGGAGTGTCCTGTCTGCTACGGCCTGGTGAAGGACGAGGTACGGTGCCCGCCCTCCCTCCCGCCACGCCCCCTGCCAAGGGGATTGCAGAGCCAGGAGCCGCTCCCTCCTCGCAGGCTTCCTCCAGGGCCAGAGCTTCGGTCCCCCTGCCTGTCCAGGCCCTTTAACAGCACCCCGGGCACCCCGCTTAGGGTGACCAGACGTCCTGATTTTATCGGGACCGTCCCGATATTTCGGTCTCTGTCCCGCGTCCCGACCGATCTTAGGTCGGGACGTATTTTGTCCCGATATCCGCAGCACTCGCTCGGCTTTTTTTTCTCAGCCGCGGACCCGGGGCAGGACTCGCTCGGGGCTTTTCTCTTTTCTTTTTTTTTCTCAGCCCCCCTCCCCCCCCCATGTGTCCTGATATTTTCTTCCCCTCATCTGGTCACCCTAACCCCGCTCTCCTCAGGGGTCAGTACAGGGTGTCTGGATGGATGCTGTGGCCTGTGATATGCAGCAGGTCAGACTAGAATGGACCCTCCTGGCCTGGACCATTACAAATCTGACCCCCCCTCCTCCCCTGCCTCCTTGACTGTGCTGCCCCTCCCCTGCCCCAGAGCCCCCTGGTTTCTCTGCACACGCCTGCCTAGAATCCCCTTCGCCCCGTGCACCCCTGACCCACCCTGACAGCCCTTCGTACTCAGAGCCGCATTTGCTCCCCTCTTTCTCATGCCCCCCCACCCCCCACACTGCCGTTCCCCAACCGCCATGTGCCGTGCCCTCTCTCAAGTGCCATCGCTTTGTGGGCCCCGGCCCTTTACCCTACCTTGCCCCGGCCCTATACACCTACCCAGTAGCGGCGCCAGCACTTCCGGCGCCCTAGGCGGCGGAAGGTCCCGCCCCCGAAATGCCACCCCCAACAGCGGCGGCGGAAGGTCCCGCCCCCAAAACTGAACGTACGGACGGGGCGCCGGCGCCCCCAAAATAGCAGTGCCCTAGGCGACCGCCTAGGTCGCCTAATGGGTTGCGCCGGCCCTGCGCCTGCCCTATATTTGCCTATATGCCCCCCTGTCCTATATACCACCCTGCTCAGCCTGGCCCAAAGCACCGCCCTAGCCCTGCCCACACACCACTCTGCCTTGGCCCTGTCGGCTGCCTCGCCTGTGCCCCACAAGCCGTCCTCTCTGAAACGCCCCATTGCCCTCGCAGGCTGACAAGCTGAAGGCCAAGCTGCAGCAGATGGAGGCGCGGCTGCAGAAACCAGACTGCAGCAGTCCCTGGACCCATTACCCAGCGCTAGGAGAGGAGCCCCGAGGAGACCAGCTGCCAGGTAGGGAGGGGCAGAGGCAGGGGAGGCTCATCTCCTGGGGTCAGTGCAGGGGGGGCCCTGGGAGAGGAGCGGTGCACATTGGTTACTCTCCACGGCGCTCGGGGGCGACGGGGACGAAGGCAGCGCAAGAGCCACATAGCCGGGCTCCCTCCAGAGCCTGGTTCTGCCACGCGTTCATGTGGCCCGAGGCGGTCGCTAGAGAGCGGTGTGAGGGCCAACGGCCCAGTGCCGAGGAACGTGGCCCTCGTGTACAGAGGGGATCCCAGTGCTCCTCCAGTCAGCGGGGGCCAGAGCGGAGAAGAGCGTCGTTCCCCGTCACGTCAGGCACTGGAGTCAGGGGACCTTTGCCCAACAGCTCGGTGCACTGGCTGAGCCCTCTGTTGGAAATCTACCTGCCGGTGTCACTGTGGGGCTGCTGGGTGCGGCGCACGCTTGGAAATCTGGCCGCAGTTGTGGGTGCTGAGCCTTGGGAACCTGCCCCTGCGCTGCCTTAAAGATCTTGTCCCCGGGCTGGGCAGCAGCTGTGGGCGTCACGTTACCAGGCCGATACCGACAAACTGCAGGGGGCTCAGAGAAGAGGATGAGGTGGCTGGAGGGACCCGCGGGGTAAATGTGCAGAGCTGGGCTCAGTAACGACTCAGTGCGGGGAGGATTCATGGCCACAAGTATTTGGGTATTGCCCAGGGAGGGGAATTGTGAAGGAGAGCTCAAGAGGGTGGACTTAGGTGTAGTGGAGGAATCCAGCTGTCTGGGCAGGAGACGGCAATGCATCAGCACGGGGCTCCCCCCGAGGGAAGGGCTGATGGCTGCAGGAGAGCTCTCCCTGTGCTGCTTGCAGATGCCAAGGCGGTGTTCCTGGAGCAGGTTGCCCAGCTGGAGGGCTCAGTGGGCACCGCGTGGGGTCGGCTGAGGAACGTCAGCGGGACCGTGGGCTGCGCCAGTGGCGGTGACGAGAAAACCTGCATCCTCCTGTCGGAAATCAGGGCCGTGCTGTGGTCCACGCAGCGGGAGCTCCAGCAGGCTGCGGCTACGCTAGCGACAATGGTGCCTGCCTCAAGCCCAGCACACTGGGCTCCTCTCAATCCCTCTCCCGCGGCATAAAATGGCTCCGAGCCGTGCTAGGTGCGGTGCCCCACCAGGGAAGGCCCTTGTTCCTTTCCCAGCCTGGCAGGGGCCAGGCTCCTAGGGTGCAGTAGGACCTGAATCAGTGACCTGCTCCTCCGGTAAAGGAGCAGCACCAATAGGCAAACACAGCGCCCCACCCCCCTGGGTGACCTTTCAACCTTGCAGCCCTCCAGGTGAAATGCACCCGGGGTGAGATTTCTTCCTTTGCTCTCTTTCTAATCCAGGGGAAAGTGGACTCTGCCACCCCCAGGGGGGGGGGGGTGCGGCGGGTTGTTCTTCCCACCAGGAAAGGTTGGGGAGAGCCCTAGGAAGGCTCACCCAGAAGGTGACATGGAAGGAGCCTGCCCAGCCCTAGCCACTGGGGTTTCACGTTCTTGTTTTATATGGTTTTTTTTAAGGTAATTCCTCATGACATTTCCCAGCAGCCCACCAGCTGGAGTCGCCTCGCACTGGAGTCCCGGGCGCTGGCTGCCAGGTACCGCACTTCGGGCGTGCGTGCACATAGATGCACACACAGATGCCTGCACGTCCACACCCATGCATCATGTCCGCGTGCGCACAAGGGCACACCTCCCGCAGTCTGTTCAAAACGTGTTCGCCTCACTCTGACACCTCCTCCTCCTCCAATCCGCTCGCTGGCTTCCCTGCTCTGTGCACCGTGTTTTCGCTCCAAGGCTCTGCCCCTGCCTGTATTTCTGCGGCCGTTCCCTCTCTTCCTCCTCCCCCCACTCAGCCTCCCGCCTCTTTTCAGGCTCCCCCTCCCTCTTGGAAGTCACTCCCCCCCCCTTGAACCTCCATCCTTAAAGCCAGTCCTCTTGTGGATCCCCTGCTCTGAGCTGCTCATTGACCATCCTCGTGCTTCCTGGTCTGCTGACCCATGTGTTGTGCCTGAGGCAGAGAGAAGCTCTCAGGACAGGTGCCTGCTCGTCCTGTGTGCGCTAAAGCACCCCGTGCAGGGAGAGTTCTCAGTAATCAGCCAAGTGCACGGGCCGTGCAGTGACGCAGGCACGCGCTGGATCACGTTGTCCTCTGTTAGAGCAGAGAGGTGCAGGCGAGGGGTGGTCACGCCACCTGCCCTCCTTCTGGGCTCCAACCACTGGAGCAAGGAGCCCACCAGGCACCGTGCGGCTCTGGAGCCGGGAGCCGGATGCCATCCTCGCTGGAATCGTTCCGGTCTTGCTGCGGGTGTCGGGTGTATGGCGGCGATCCAGCCGACCTGATCGAGTTCTGTCGCCTGAGACAGAGCGCTCAGGCCAGACTGACAGCACGAGCTTAGAGCCCATCTGTGCCCTGTTTCTGGGGCGTAACCTCAGGGCTCACATCTGATAGCATCTCTCGGGGGGGGGGTGTCTCTGCAGTCACGGGGACGCAGCAGCAGAGCTGGAGTCTGTGGCCAGGAGAGCCCTGCTCGCTTCCAACACCAGCTACGCTCTCCTGCAGAGCATCCTGGAGGACAGCGCTAGCCTGGAGCACAGGAGAGAGCTGGAAGACCGGTATGAGACCAGCAGTGTCTATGGGAGCTGAGTGCCGGCATGGCAGCGTGGCCCAGGTTCCCCCACCCAATGTGCCTCAACCCCAGCTGCCAGGGACCCCCGCTAGGGGCAAGAAGGGAGCTGTCTGCATGGCCCATTCAGTCCGTGGCCTCTTTGCCAAGCCTGCCAACAAGGGGGTTGGTTGTGGTGGGTTTGTGCTGTGGACACCTGGGCTGAGACCCACCAAACTTTTTGCACACAAGCCACCAAAGTGCCGTCGGGTAGTGCTGGTTCCCAGGTCACGATCAGTCTGGACCAGCCTCAAACCCAGCAGGCTAGAGGGGACCCCCTACGCCAGCAATCCCCTGAGCCCTGCATGTCTGGCCCACTGCCAGCTCACTGTGTCCTTTCGTCTGCAGTGAGCAGCCCGGGCCCCTTTCCTGCTGCGAGATCACAGGTTTGCCTTGCGCCCCTTCTGTTTAGGTACCAGGAAATCCAGCGGGCGCAGGAGGAGCTGGCTGCTGGCATGCTGGAGGTGGCAGCTGAGGCCAAGAGAACCTTTGCATCCATCCGCCAAGCTAATGCAGACATGGCAAAGAACCTCTCGAAGCTCGATGCTCCACAGCTGGTGGGCAGCCCTTAGTATCTGCAAATGCTAACGACTGCAGGGCTGGGGAGTCATGCTGGAGACTCAGACGGGTCCCACCCGGCAGCGTGCCCCAGTTCCCAACCCAGCAGGGCCCCTCTAGGGTGGAAGGGAGGTTCAGGCTCCATGGCTGAGTCATTTGTCTAGATCACTGTGGTATCTGGGCACCTCCCACTTGTGCCTGGATTGTATCCTCACACCCCTGTGAGGCGGGGGGAGTTGAGGCTCAGGAGTGATGAAGACACTTGCCCATCCAGCTCCTTCCCACTAGACCAGCCAGCTTAGCTCGCTGCCCTTGTGCTGAGCCAGCCAGGGGACAGTCTGGGCCACCTCTGGTGTGGCCGTGGGGGTGATCGTAGTGCGGCTAGCACGGCCTTTCTCCATCCCCAGGTGCTGGCTGGCCGGGGAGGGAAGGGGGCAGTTCCCAGCCTGAGAAGGCTCCTAAGTGCAGCAGCAGCTCAGAGCTCCCCTGCCTCTAGGGGCCTTTTGGGGAGGCTGAATATTATCCCTGCTTTAAGCCAGGAACAGAGCCCAGGTCTCCTGACTCGCTGTCCTGTGGTCTGACCACTAGAGATCCTTCCTCTGAGCTCATTCCCTCCCTCTCTGATGCCGGGGGCTTGGAGCAATGGGAGATGCCCCCTCCCCGCAGCATCCGCTTTCTGACCAAGCTGTTTTGGTGCCTGATCCCACAGCGCTCCCTAGTGGTGCAGACCGGAGCCCTGACTCGGGAGCTGATGGAGCTGGAGCAGGAGGTGGAGGAGAAAGAGCGCCTGGTCCTGGATGCGCGGGATTCTCTGATGGCCGAGCCGCGCACGGAGCTGCAGAGGGCTCAGCAGTTTCAGCAGGCGAGTGTCTCAGGGAAAGGTGGCTGTGGGCTGAAACCGGGGAGCTACTTTCCTGGCAAACTCGGAGCCTGCCACTGATTTAGGCCAGGGGGTGATAATTCATCCGCATCCATCTGCACCCACCAGTGCAGACAGGAGTGGAGAGAGTGAGATTCTCCCTCCTTTCCGGGGACAGAAGCCTCTGCATCCCAGCAGGAGCCTGGAGTTTCCCTCATCCCTTCCTCTCCCACACACCCTACCCTCTCTCTAGGCCCTGCCTCCTGCTGCAGTCCTTCTGGCCACAGAGAACTGGATGAGCCCAACCTCCCTGGCACCCGGGCTTGCCCTGCTGAGCCCACTCAGGGGCGAGAAACAGGGGCAGGGAGGGCAGAGACACTCCCCCACCGCCAAAAAACCCTTCACTGGGGGTTCACCCAGGCAGGCCAGGGCAGAATTGGAGCCGGAACATTTAAAGCCGGGCATAGTTCTGTTCCCTGGGCCCTGTAGGGCTCTCAGATGCAGAGGGCAGTGCCTAGGAGTCAGCCCAGAACACNTCCCCCCCCCCCCCCCCCCCGGCTCTCCTCCCTATAGAAAACCCACCCAAGCAGTCTCTGAATAGCATGGTCGGATCAGCAGGAAGGCTCCCCCGGTGAGATGCCCTCACGCCCCTAGATCTCACTCCTGCCTCTCCTTCCCCTGCAGCTGCGGAAGGGGGTTGATGCTGCCCGGACTCTGGCAGCCTCGTCAGTTTCGCACGGAAAGGCCGTGGTCTCTGAAGCAAAGTCCCTGCTGTCCAGCTTGGAAGGTAACAATCGCTGCCCAAAGCATCTCACCAGAGCTCAGCTCCCCCCACTTATCCCAGCAGAGCCAGGGGGTGGGATGTGCCAACCCTGCCTTGCAGTGGGACACACGGGGCCTCCACCCTGCTCAGCCCCATGGCGTTCAGAGCCCCTGCAGGAGTCCGAGGCTAAAGCGGGACCTTTTGTGCACTGCCAGCAGGGAGTTCTCTGATCTGCTCTCTGCAGCGACGGGGACTCCCAGCACCGAGAATGGGACCTGACGGGGGGGGGTGTGTGTGCACGTGGCTCCGCTCTCGTTTCCACGTGCTGGGGGGTGTCCCTCCCCACACTGTACTGCAGCAGACGGGGCTGGACGGGGCGGCGTCTGTCAAGCCGTGGGGGGGTTAAAGCCTTTCGGAGGCTGCTAGAACAGGTACCGCCTGAGCAGCACCAGTGCCAACTTCCCCACGCCGCCCTTCTCCCTACATGGAGTGGGGTCGTGCCCGGCCCTTCCATTCCTGCTGTCTGTGCTGAGGCTGCCAACGGTGATGCAATGGGCTCCCATCCACTGAACGGAGGCTCCTCTAGCTCCTTTCTCGGGGCGTCATGGGATAGACCAACGTGTGATGTATGGCAGCCTTTGAACCAGTGACCTAGAGGCGATGGGGTGCAGAGGCCATTACCAGTCCTCCAGCTCGGCTGGCTCCCCATTACAGTTTGAGGATGGATTTATTTCCCTCCTGCTTTGATGCTGGGAGGGGAAGGTTGGTTTTGGCTCCGCCTGTTTCCAGGGAGATTCTAATGCCCGGAGGTTGCTGGGGTTCTCGCTCTGGTTCTGTTGAGCCTGATTCCCGTCTTGTTGGCCCCGGCGTAGATCAGGATTAACTCCGTTGATGTGCAGGAGGCTACACCAGTACAAGCTGGGGTGGAGGGGCCCATTCTCTTGAACGCTGCCTTTGTCTGCAGGGGGGAAGAGGGTGTTTGTGCGTCAGAAGGGGCGGGCCGCCGTGAGCAGGAAGCTGGCCATCGTCCGGGACAAAGTGATCGTGGATGCCCAGAAGAAGATCAGACAAGCAGAGAGGATGCTGGGAAACACTGTGTCTGTCTCCACCGCAGCCAAGAAGACGGTCAGAGAAGCAGAGGGAGTCGCCAGGGAGAGCTCCAAGGTCTGCAAGGCTGGTACTCAACCGAGGGGGTGATGCAGAGAGAGGGGACATTACAAGCCTAAGCAGGGCTTGCCGGGAGTCTGGCACATGGCAAGTGAAGGGGGAGCTGGAGTCAGGCTTAATGCAGAGAGATGCTGCACAGGCCTCCCTAGCATAGCTCTGCCAATGCGCCCCCATCCTGACCAGCAGCGCCCCCTGCTGCCCGGGTACAGGATCCATGCCCCCAGCTCTGCCAATGCGCCCCCATCCTGACCGGCAGAGCCCCCTGCTGCCCTGGTACAGGATCCCCCCCAGCTCTGCCAATGCGCCCCCATCCTGACCAGCAGCACCCCCTGCTGCCCTGATACAGGATCCCCCCCAGCTCTGCCAATGCACCCCCATCCTCACCTGCAGCGCCCCCTGCTGCCCTGGTACAGGATCCATGCCCCCAGCTCTGCCAATGCGCCCCCATCCTGACCGGCAGCGCCCCCTGCTGCCCTGGTACAGGATCCCCCCCAGCTCTGCCAATGCGCCCCCATCCTGACTGGCAGCGCCCCCTGCTGTCCTGGTACAGGATCCCCCCCAGCTCTGCCAATGCGCCCCCATCCTGACCGGCAGAGCTCCCTGCTGTCCTGGTACAGGATCCCCCCAGCTCTGCCAATGCGCCCCCATCCTGACCGGCAGCGCCCCCTGCTGCCTTGGTACAGGATCCCCCCCAGCTCTGCCAATGCACCCCCATCCTCACCTGCAGTGCCCCCTGCTACCCTGGTACAGGATCCATGCCCCCAGCTCTGCCAATGCGCCCCCATCCTGATCGGCAGAGCCCCCTGCTGTCCTGGTACAGGATCCCCCCAGCTCTGCCAATGCGCCCCCATCCTGACCGGCAGCACCCCCTGTCTTTCCTAAATGCAGTTCAGAACCCCTTCTGCCACTCAGCGTTGATTCTAACCTGCAGCCTGCCTGATCCCCACACAGCCCCGCCTCCTGGCATGCAGCATCCCTTGCCCTTTAGATCCAAGGCCCTCTCTTGAGCAGGGATTGTCAGTCATGCTGGGCTGGCTTCAGGGCCGGCTCCAGGTTTTCTGCCGCCCCAAGCGGCAAAAAAAGAAAGCCGCGGCAGCGCGATCGCGCCGCTCCACTCTTCGGCGGCAATTTGGTGGCAGGTCCTTTGCTCCGAGAGGGACTGAGGGACCCGCCGCCGAAGACCCGGACGTGCCGCCCCAATAGCGGCCGGAGTGCCGCCCCTTTGTATTGGCTGCCCCAAGCACCTGCTTCGTTAGCTGGTGCCTGGAGCTGGCCCTGGCTGGCTTTGCAGCATGTCTCATGCTCCGGCTGACTTGCCTCTCAAGTCCAACTTGAATTCCTGTGTCAGGAGGGCAGGGCTGGTGCATGCGCTCACCGAGCTCAGCATCCCCCTTACGGAGCCTTCGCTTACGCCAGCAGGTGAGTGACCCGGGGGCTCTTGTTGTTCGACGGTGGGGTCTGAGCTACCAACCTAGCTCTGTCGATAGCCTCTCTAAGAGGACGTCCTGTCTCAGCACAAGGAGGGGATGGGACGGGAGAGGAGCTATGCAAAAGCCAACTCCTACCGATCCTTCCCCTTTGTAACCATGTGCTGCCCACGCTGTGCAGAGGTCCCAGGCTGTGCTGAGGGAAGGGAAGCGGGAACGCAAGCGTGCCAGTGAGCTCGCCAAGCGCGTCAACGTAACCCTGGCAGAAATCTCAAGGCAGGAGCACGTGTCCGAGGAGCTCGGGGAAGAGCTAGAGGCGTCTCACCAGGTGAGCTGTGTCCCATGGGACTGTGGGTAAGAGTCCCCCTTTCCTCTCCAGTGACCTGCCCCCCTGCTCCCACAGCATTGATTCTGAGGGCAGGCGCAAATCTGTCCAAGAAGCCCCAGGGCACCATGGCATGCAAGGCACATGTGGCATACTCTGGAGAATCCCCCACACGCAGGCCGGGATGCCATCCATGGGATCGCTCACATGGGGCTGATCTGTTGGCACTGGCAGCAAGAATCCTCCATATGGTTTGTTATCTCGGGTGTGGCTAATGCACCTCCATGTCTATGTTGGAAGGTGAGGACAGGGATGAGTGACGCTAAGAAGAGCCTCAGAGAAGCCCAGAGCTCCCTGGAGATGGACATTGAGACCCTGAATAACCTGCTCAGCAGCCTAGGTAAGAACCCACCCCGGTGTGCTGGTGGCACATCCCCTTCCTGGGCACTGAAGCCCTCTGATCCACCCAGCTGTATGTCGACCCTGTTGTACAGTCACGTGGGACAGCTCCTCTCCAGCAGCATGTGCTGCCTGGGACCTGTGAGTGCCGTGAAAGCTTCCACCATCCTGATCTTGAAGAAATCTCCTGAGGGATAAATGCCCTAGTGGGACCCCAGAAGGAAATGCTGCTGCAAAGCTTGGCCTACTGGAATCCCTTGGTGATAGCTCCTCTCTGTGAGCCAAATCCAGTTTGGGCACCTCTGTTTACTCAGATGCTGCAATTCAAGTTGGGATCTTGGCCCTATGTTTATTACAACAGATCTGTAGCCACCTAGGATGCCGCGGCTGAGTCTCTGCTATACATCGTGGTCACTAGGACCTTGATAGCCACAGCAGGGATCAAACCCACAGCTTCCAGCTCCGAAACCACAGCCCCAACCACTTGAGCGAAAGGAGAATCTATCTCCACCTGCTCTCAGCATGCCGCACCGTGTGCAATTCCAGTTTTCGCCGGTAAAGGGCAGTGCTATACTTTTCTTTTTTAAGCCTGCACTTTCTTGAGAGTTGCTGCTGACGCAGCCAAGGAGAGCACTTCTCTCCCAATGTTGTCATTGGCCTCCTGAGTCGCTAAAAGAACGGGATTGGCTGATGCACAATCCACATCCAGAGCTGCCTTTTGTCCTGGCCTCTGGACCTAGCTGCTGGATTTGCATGGGTTCCCCCCCCCCCCCAGTTGGATCCTCAGTGGTGAGAACAGACTGTAATTGTGGGGTCAGCTATGGCCTGGGTGGAGTATCGGGGAGGGCAGCCAGCAATGAGTCAGGCTTCCTACCAAGCCAGGAGTTTGGGGCACACAAGGATACGGGATGTTTTATATCTTTTGATTTGATGTTTTTAATTTACATTACAGAGATCTGGGGCGGAGGGGAAGAGGGGAGACAAAACTCTGTCACTGAAAACGCCAGAGCTTACTGAACCCAAAGGGATTTCAACAGCCAAACTTGGCCAAGCTACTTCCACTCTTGGGGGCTCTGTTTCCCCTCCCACCCTTTGCCTGTCTTGCCTCTGTAGGCTCTAAGCTCATTGGGACCAGGACGTCCTCCCAGTGTGTGCACGTACAGTGCCTAGCACAATGAGGCTGTGATCTCAGCTGGGGCCCAAGAGTAAACGGACTTCTCCCTCTGGATGTTGTTAGTGTCTTTTTCTGCATTTAGCTTAGTCTGAGCAGTGAAACTAACCTGGTTGGCTTTGCTCGCTGTGGTGAGTCAATTTCACGGTCAGGTTTCCCCAGCACTGAGGACATTCCACGGCCAAGCCATAGATCTCCAAGTGCTTTGCCGGGGGGGGAATCACTATCCCCATGCCACAGGTGCGGGAATGGAATGTGAAGTCACTTGCCCAGGGTCAGAGCAAGGCAATGCAGGGTCAGGATGGCGCCCAGGTACCACAAGGCTGTTCCCAGTGCTGTAGGGAGCCATGTTTACGTTAACCGCCCCCCTTCGTTCTTTGCAGTAGTTGGGAGCTTCCAACTCCCTTTATATCCTTTTAATTCATTCCCACCCCTGAGGCGTGAGCCCAGCACCTGTCTAAAGCCCCTTCGGCCTGGCTCCACACAGGGCTGCTGGGACTCTCTGCCTCCTCCCTCACTGTTGTCCCCTCTTCATCTCACCCAGGCAACTTGGAGCAGGACACGCACACAGACACTGTGCTGAGCACTAGCCACCGCCAGCTGGACCAGCTGTGGCTGCGCCTGGCCAGGCCCGGAGCCCTGGAGAGGAAACTGAGCCATCTGCAGCGGGAGGCAGAGCAGCAGCGGCAGAAGATCCAGGCATTCGAGAGCGACCTTCAGGAGATCAGAGCCGACAAGCAGAACCTGGAGGAGGTTCTCCAGAGCCTGCCGGAGGGCTGCTCGAGCTGGCAGTGAGCGGGCCCCATGGACAGCCCCCATTGCCCTCACCTCCACAAGGAACTGCAGAGCAATGGACATCCCCCGGCTCACTGACGAGCACCTCAAACCTGCCCTCCGCGCTTTACGCTGCCTTCCCACAGAACAGCGGGGCGAGGTCTCTGTCTAAAGCTGGGACGAGGACCGCAGCCCCCAGCACCCGCGCCACAGGCCCAGCAGAACTGCCAGTCCAAAGGGTAAAGCTTGTCCATGCGGGAGCCAGAGCCGTCTTGGGAGCCAACCCCAGACAGTGGAACAAACTCCCGCAGGAACTAAGGATCATCCCCAGGCCAACCCACCTTCCGCTTCCAGTGCCAGGCACGCTTCTTCCACTGGCCTTCGAAACATATACCCCTGTGCCGGATGCTAGTCACGTCACCCCAAGCTCTGCTGGGAGGTGCTCACACACTACGGGCTGGTGGACCACAGCGCCACCTGAATAGCATGGGAGAAAGGGCTCGCCGTGGGGGTGTGGGACTGAGAGAGGGCTCAGTGCTGCCCCCTACGGGGGAAGCACACAACTGCCTGCTCCATGGATCCTGGGGTCACAAGAGCGTTGGTTCTAATGGGCATCAGTGCAAGCGCAGCAGGAGCCTTAACCTGGTTGAGGTGCGAGGGGCGGGCCATGCCCTGCCTCTTGTGCTTTCACAGCTCTGCCAAGGTGGGACTGGTCCGTAGCAGCTCTGCTATTGGCATCCCCTGGGGCACAGCGTGTCTCAGTGCACTCAGGGGATGTGAATGGCCCAATGCCATGGTCTCTGTGTAGATGGCACCATCCCACTCAATACGTCGGCGGGGGGGTGGGGGTGTCACTAGCCACGGCCTATGTTCGCTCTCGCGGCTGCATCCCCGTCACCCCTGCTCTCAAGCTCAGCTTGGCTGCAGCCCGTAATTCCCAGCAGCTCGTTGGCATCCCCTTGCCCTCCCTACTGGGAAAGGCGAAGCGATGAAGAGCTGGGCAGTTGCCTCAGGCTTTGCAGCCGTGGTAGATGGATCTGGAGTGACGCTCGCAAGTCCAGTGGCTCCTGGCTAAAGCTTGACTGTAATTCCCAATAGCTGGGATCACTTGCAGGGCACGGCTACAGATAGAATGCTCCTCTGAAGCGGGCAATGTCCACTGTTTTCCCCTTCCTCTAATGGGTTGGTCCAGCTTGGAGCCAAGCAGTTAGATAAGAGAGATCTAACCCCTTCTGCTCTCATTCACACTGGTTTTGCAGTAGCATAACTCCAGGGGCGTGACTCCTGATTTTCACTGGTGTAAGTAAGATCATGCTAGAGCCTAGAGGCCTGCTTCTGGTTTGCTTTTTAAGCTGATTCTCATGTGCTTTGGTGCCATTCACACTATTAGAAACTGGGTTAGCTAGAGCCACCTGTCAACCCTTTTTGCAAGGCTGCTGGAGCGGATTGTGGATCCCCCCTCGCCCCAATGGCCCAGCTCTCTGGAAGTGCCACAGGGCCCGTTCCTTTCCCAGAAGACGCCTCTGCGCGAAAGCTGGCACTGGAGAAGAAAGCCCCAGCTGGGTGTTGTCAGACTCTCCCCCTCTCCCTGCCAAAGGACAGCTCTGTGAAAGCACAACAGTTGTTGCAAAGTGAGCACAGCACGATTCCAGCTTGGCTGGGAGGCCTGGACAAACAGCCACATATTTGCCTCCCTAGGAAAACAACTGGGCATCTTCAATCCGCACACACACTCGCTGCTGTTAGAGAAATGTCAAACCGTTGCCACCTGCCCAGTGCTGAAGAAGACGTGATTCACCCGCCTTCCCGGCCTCTCCAGAGACCTGTTTTCTTAGCTGATGCTATGTGCTTGTAGCTGTATCCATTAAAAAAAAATCTTAATATAATACATATGTTACATACTGCAGTTCATGGGCTATAAAACAGCTGGTAGTTGTGTGTGTGTGTGTGTGTGTGTGTGTGTGTGTGTGTGTGTGTGTGTGTGTGTGTGTGTGTGTGTGTGTGAAATACATGACATACCTCTAGCATCTGTCCTCCAGCAGGCTCTCAGAGTTCTGTAAAGGAAAGCCTTACAAGAATGACCTCACCTAACAGTGAAGTGCAGCTGCTTCTGGGGTCGAAAGTGGCAGCTGTTTAACAGCTCACAGTAAAATGGCACAGCAGTTTAGGAGAGGAAGTAAAAACCCCAGTATCCAATTGAAACCGCAGGGGGAATTTAGGGAGGCAGAATGTGACTGGAGATTCTGGCCAGGACACTAGGGTTAACACATCCTGTTCTTGAAAAAAGTGTCCTGGGATCTTTAATGACCATAAGGGTTTGGGAGCTCTGTTTCACGTCATCTCTGAAAGATGGCACTTCTGCAGGACAGCACAATGGGGGGGCTGGCTAATTACTGACTCAGACAATGCTACTGCTTGCACCATCTGGGTTCTTGTAGTTTCCCATTGATACACTAGGCATCCTTGTGTTACTTTGCACCCTTCCTGGTTCCATGTGCCGTGTAGTGCACTAACCAGACTAGGGTTGTATAGCCAGTCCCCAGTGGAGGCGTGGAAAGGAACATACCCTCCTGGGTTCATAAAGACACTGCTATCAGCTGCAGAGCACCCCAGCATCTCTCCCGTTGGCTTCAGAAAAAGGAGTCATGCAAATCCCAGTTCCTCCTGCAGATACTTCCTAGGAATGGAGCAAATGCAACCTGCAGAAGGCTGGTGCGGTTTGCAGGAAGTGATAACACACGTGTGGTCTGGACACATACCCCAGTCTGTTGTGAGAACAGAAGGCCCATACTGTTAGTGTGCAGGGTAGGGTGGGCAAGGGACAGGGAGGAGGGTGATGTGTTGAGTGACAGAGATGGGCAGGGGGGCGGGATGTTTGAAGGGAACACAGCACCAATTGATGACAAGTCCATCCATAAGACGACATCCAAAAGAGGCCCACTGGCCAAGATGTGGGGTTGGGGGGAGCAGGAGTTTGGCAGGTCGGGGGGGAGAGGTGGATCTGTGAGTTAAAGACGGGAGCTGAAGCTGTGTGAGTGGAGATTGTTCATAAAAAAGCCATCGCATGAGCAAAGGAGAGGGCCAAGGCCGGAGCCTTATGGGGACGCCCCCTGAAGAGGGGAGGAGGGGGACACACCGGATGAGATGCCAAAGGAATTAGCAGGAGAGGATGGAGCCATGAAAGTCAAGGGAGGGGCACATTTTCAGCAGGGAGGGTCTGAACAGCAGAGGTCAGTGAGGAGGAGGATGGAACAGGGCCAGGAGGGAGGTTTAGTGACCTAGCTGAGAGCAGCATGAGCAGAGCGGAGCAGGAGGAAGCCAGAGTGGAGAGAGTCAAGGTTGGAGGGATGCAGGCTAGCAGCTCTGGGGGTAGCTGTCCAACGTTCCAAGACCCAAACGCTCACTCCCACAAAGGGGACGGGTCCCTGCGTCTCACCTGGGCAGGTACCAGGAACCCTGTTTGCTTGTGCGCCTCTCCTAGCAGCCCTGAACACTCCACACACACCCCAGGGACCCACGACACACTGCAGGGTGCAACAGGACATATTAAGGATCTGCTGAGACCGTTCAACCCCAGTCCCTGAAGCTCCCCATGCTGCTGCCCAGACTTGGCCCAGCATTCCCTGCGATCCCGAGGCGCCTGGCTCCCCCACACAAACCCCTCTGTCTCTGGCCTGCATTGGCTGGATGCAGCATCACTCCCACACTGCGGACACTAGAGGGAGGCTTTTCCCTTCCCAACGCTTTCAGCCTGCTGTTAAAACCCAGTCGGTTCCTGTCAGTTTGATCCATACATGGGGCACAGCTCAGTTCGTAGGCAAAGACAGCGTTAGCTAATCCTGAGCACCGTGTAATAATGGACTAGCAGGGAACGGGGTTAGAGCCCTAGTCTGGCACGTGGGAGGCCTGAGTTCAACACCCTGCGCTGACACAGATTTCTGGGGGGGGTCTCGGGAAAGTCACTTAGGCCCAGATCTTCAAAGGTATTTAGTCTCTTGACTTCCACTGAAATCAGGATCTGGGCGTTAATCTCTTTCTGCCTCAGTTCTGCATCTCTAAATGGGGATGCCCTACATCACGGGGTGCTGGGAGGTGCTTGGATACTACAGAGTGAGCGAGGGTCACATAAGCACCTTGGATAGATAAGATCTACTTACCGACTCTCATAAGGTACAAGGCAGGGAGAATCAGGTCCTCTGTGTACAGGGCCTTTAATTCCTGGTGTGCTGGAATGAACAGGTGCCAGTATCTTGCAGAGGTCAGTTCTGAAAGGCTTGCTGGAAGCTGGGTGTTTCAAGGAGCCACCTGAAGGGGGTGAGTTGGATGCCGACATCAAGGGGGCAGACCAGGAGAGGGAGCAAATGCTAGAATAACTGAAAGTACGTGCAGGGTGGAGGTGCGGCCCTCAGCCCCCCCGTCCCTGGACTTTCAATCCAAAAACAGGACACCTCTCCTAAGAGATGGTTTTGGCTTCCAGCTGGTGACTCAGACTTGGCTTCTCCAGGCAGCAGCCATTCCAAGGGACTCGCCCAAACTCTTATTGTTTCGTTTATTTTCTTTAATTAAAATAAACAGTATTGTTATTAGTGGGGATCTGAGTGGTTATGAAATTGGGAGAGTGAAATGGGCTGGAATCCAGCATGGGGACTAACCTGCAGGTGGGTGCTGGGCAAGATCCTCCCGACCCCACTGTGTTTCCCCAGCTTTGCTGATGCACCTCAATCCTTACCACTGCACCCCCTGCGATATATCCCAGTCCTGCCCCCCTCTCCTAGCTGTACTGATGGCCATCAATTCTAATCTGCAGCAGTCCCTGATATCCCACTCCTGGCCCCTGCGCAGCTTGACCCTTGTCTCCTCCTTTTGTTTCAGGTCTGGGCGAGTGAGGAAGCATCTTGCAATTGTGCCAAACAGTTTGTTGTTTTTTTGTGATATGGACAAAGGACCACAAGGGAGCAGGCTGAGCTCCCCAAACTCATCTCACCAGTGACCAATCTACTCTGGATTCCAGCACTCTGGGCCACCAGCCCCTTGTCCTCATGAGAATAATTTGTTTTCACTGCATGAAAATAAATCCGGATGAGAAGTCCCTGCATTCGGAGCTCAGGGGTTGAATCCTCTAGGGCTCAGACCCTACTACTCTGGCTGTTCTTTGGGGGCACATGTTGTGCTGGCCAAGCTATTGGCGCTCCTGTGTAGCGCAGCTCTGAGTGGAGCACATGTAACAGGGGCTTGCTGAACTGCCACGAGGAAAGTGGCTGAGTGAGCCCAGGGGCTGACGGAGAAAGAGCTGAGGGACAGGAGGCATGGCCCGGTGCTCCAGGAGCAGCGTGATGCTCGTCGCCTTGACTTCAAGGCCAACGCAGACAATCATAGTTCGTACCAGTGGGTCTTTGCTTGACTCTGGAGCCCAATTTGGGAAGAACAACGTTCCGCACACTGGCCATGATGGAGCCATATGCCTAGTTGTGATGCTTGAATTGCACCTTCTTGCCATGCCTGGCGCTGTGCTTCCAGCTGTTGGACGCGATTCTTCTCCAAGTTGTGGGCACTCACCCTTAGGGAACACCACCAACCATCACAGGGGTTGCAAACGGAAACGGTCGAGCTTTCTAATGTGCCATTGACAACAGGCTCATGGTTCGTACCTGCAGGACCACAGCATTCTAGACGGTGATTTTTGGCTGTAGACGGAGTCCGTGTTCCTTCCAGATCCAGTGATGGAGGCGACCATAGGCGGTGCTGGCTTTCTTCATTCATACATCCCTTGCGTGCTCAACTGTCTCTTCCTCAGTCAACATGCAGCCAGCACAGGTCAGTGTGTGGCTGGGAGCCTGGTGTCTTCCAAAGCGTATGGACCGGTCTGGGTGAGGTGGTTGAGGCGCTGGCTGGTACCTAACCTCAGTTTTCATTGGGCTGATGGGGAGCCCCTGCAGCAAAGCTGTAAGTGCTGCTTCAGCGGGCACCACCAAGGCCCACCCAGCTGCCTCGAGCAGTTGCAGGACCGAGTCCAGGGGGAGGGGCGAGAGGCAAGGGGAGGGTTAACCCCTGCCGGGCTGAGGCGGGCAGTGCCTGGCCGGTGCAGGCTTTTGCCTCTTCCAGCAGAGGGGCCGCTGAGTCACCAGGGCCCCGCTTGGTGAATGGCTGCGCTCAAGAGGGGCTGGGCGGCTCTTCCGCTCCGGGCTCCGCCAGCGGCTCGCAGCTCGTCCCGCTCCGCAGTGCAGCCCGGCCGGCGGGAGGGCTCGGGGGCAGCTCAGCATGGCCGTGACCCTCAACAGCCGCTTCCAAGGTAAGCGCGCCCCGAGCCCGGCACCGGCTGCGCCTCCGGGGCGCAGGAGCCCGCGCAGCCACCTGCGCTGCGCGGCCGGGCCCCCGCCCACCGCCCCCCGCTAATGCCCCTCTCTTCCCGGCGCAGGAGGCAAAGCCTACGGGCAGCGGCGAGCGCAGCAGGAGGGGCGGCTGGAGGAGATCAACAAGGTAGGAGGCGAGCCGGCGTGGGGCGGTGGGTGCCGGCCGGGGGCTGGAGAAGCGGCGTCTCCTCCCGGAGCTGGGTGCGCGGGGGCCGCCTGGCCGGAGCGTCCATCGCCCCTCGGGCTGGGGAAGGGGCTTGGGGAAGGCGAGCTGCTCTGGGGGGGAACCTGGGGCGGCGGGGGGAAGCGGTCTCCCGTGTCGGTGCTGGTTTGCCAGGCTCTGGGCTGCTGGGAAGGGGGTTGGGGGAGTGCGGTCCCGGCCGCCGCTGCTCCTGCTCCCCCCGGGCTGGGGCCGGGGCACCCGCCCCGCAGCTCTACGTGGCTGGCGGGAGCCAGAAGTTCCTGCTCCTCGATTTCGAACCGACTTCGGCGGCGCCCGCGGCTGGACCAGCTTCCAGCCCAGGTTTCCCCACGTGTGAGCTGGAGAAAGGGGCCAGATCTTGGCTTGTGTGTGTTTCGGGGGCATAGGTGTGTCCAGGTGCTTGCGCCACCCCTATCACACTCCCTGCCGGGCAGGGCCCGGCTCGCCGCTGCTGACCTCTGGGGAAACTGAGGCACGGACCAATGACGTGACTTGCCAAAGCTGGGATGGGAAAGCCTGAATTCCAGTTCAGGGCTCTACCCACAGGGACATTCCCCCCCACCTCAGCTACCCCTCTCGCTAGTAAAATCTGCTGAAGAGCCTCCTTCTAAAGCAATTCTGATGTGCCTCTCTCCAGCCCTGAGCTCATCCAGGGAGCCGTGTTAGGTGGGGCCCAGCGTGTTAGGGGTAAGGATGGATGCTTTTGTGTTTCTTCCCTGAAAAGTTTGAAATTCCCACAAGCCCCCTTTCCCCCTCCCCGATCAGACTCTCAGCTTGAGGCAGCAATCAGACATGCACAGTCTGTTAAGGCGCCTTGTGCCAGCTGGGGTGACCACGGTTGATGGTGTTGCACCAGGGGACGGGGAGTGAAGTTCCCAGATCTGGCTCAGTCCTGCTCCTCTCCCCCCCCCCAAAAAAACAACAACAACAACAACAACAACAACAAAAACCAAAAAACACTTTTCCAAGGGTGTCACTAGAGCCCTCCAGCTCCTAAACTGGGCTGCAAGCGAGACCCCTGCTGTGCCCAGTGGGGAGAGCTGTCTGCAGACCCAGCCTGGGTGTCTCCCCGTGTACATGGCAGCCGAGCGCTTGGTTTGTGCCCTGTTTTGTCTCCCTTGTGGAGCAGATTGAAATGGTTAGGAGCCAGTTAAAGCTGAATCCTTGAGCTCNCCCCCCCCCCCCCCCCCCCCCCCCCCCCCCCCCCAAAACCAACAACAAACCAACCAACCAAAAAACACTTTTCCAAGGGTGTCACTAAAGCCCTCCAGCTCCTAAACTGGGCTGCAAGCAAGAACCCTGCCTGTGCCCAGTGGGGAGAGCTGTCTGCAGACCCAGACTGGGTGTCTCCCCGTGTACATGGCAGCCGAGCACTTGGTTTGTGCCCTGTTTTGTCTCCCTTGTGAAGCAGATTGAAATGGTTAGGAGCCAGTTAAAGCTGAATCCTTGAGCTCGAAGCCCCAAAGCAGCGAGAAGTCGGTGTGAACTAAGGGTCTGTCTAGAGAGCTGGGAGGGGAAGATGAAGGCGTTTGCAGGGAAAGGAGGCGGGGAAGAATCCATATGAGGGGGGCTGGATGGAGATCAGAGTTGGAGTGTTGGCTGGCAGGAGGGGTCTGTGAAGGGGCAGTGTTTGAGGTGGGGGGTGTGGAAAGACCGGAGTCTCTGTGGGGTCAGGCCCTAGTTAATCTTAATTCCAACTGGGTTCTTCATGTAACTGTCTCCTGTCTGGCTTGCTTCCCCCGGCCGCAAATGGGAATAGACCTGCTGACCTAGGGACCCAGTCCTGCCCCAGCAAGTAGAGTCCCAATCCCCACGCCCAAGCTGGCTCTGTGACCCTGGGATTAGAGGGCCATGGTAGTGAGTGAGCTGCCCAGCTGTCCTTCCGAGTGCTTCCGTTCCATTTCCCAGCTCACGTCACGTAGGGGATCTTCAGAGACCACGGAAATGCCCAGACAGGTGAAGGAGGGTGTCTCCCCAGCCTGCCATAGGGCGGGATGGGGAGGTGTCCATCCAAAGTGCAGAGGGCCCACAAAACAGAGCTGCCCCTTTGAGCCTCCCAGAGCCCTGCAGTGTGTTCTGCAGGCTGGGCAAGGTTCATGCATCATGGGACCAACTGGCAGGATGGTGGGAATGCACAGCCAGGCCTGTCCTCGCTCTTGGCTCTTGGGTTGGTGGATTAAATCCTGGTCCCTTCCCAGCAGCTTCCGACTCCTGTCCTAGTTGCATAGCTCAGGTCTGAGGTTATGTTTGAATAATCCAACCAGACTGAACCAGGACCCTAGCAGAGGGGCCCGTGCAGGCAAAACAAGTGTAAACACCCCTCTTCCCCACAGACCTCAGTGCCACTGTGACTTCAACAGGGGCTGCAGCAAACCCTGAGGTATGTAGTAATGCTTCCCCGGCAGGTCACACCCATAAGCCACAGCGGTGCTGGGCAGGGAGTGGGGCTGGCGTGAGAAGAGGGCGGGGGTGTGGCGGCAAGGAAGGAATGGAGCTGGCTTGAGCCTGGGGTGGAGATTGGTCTGGTGTGGGGCGGGAATGGGTGGCTGGGGCAGGACAGCAAGGTGAGGCGTGAGGCATCTGTATTACAGCCACTAGCCGTGAGCAGGGCCGGCTCTAGGCACCAGCGCTCCAAGCATGTGCTTAGGGCGGCACTTTCCAAGGCACTTTTTTTTTTTGTTTTTTTTTTGCTTGGGGCACAGAAAGCCGGGAGCCGGCCCTGAGCGGAGGTGAGCTGTGGCGGTGGGGGGGCCGCAGGAAGTAACCCAGGGGCGGGGGGCAGAGGAACCGCTCCTCCCCCGAGCGTGCCGCCACTCTGCTTCTCCCCCTCCCTCCCAGGTAAGCCTGGGAGGGAGGGGTAGGAGGGGAAATGCGGCGTGCCTGGGGGAGGAGGCGGGGCCGGGGATTTGGGGAAGGGGTTGGAATGGGGCGGGGAAGGGGTGGGGTTGGAATGGGGCAGGGAAGGAGTGGGGCCGGGGGGGGCACGGGAAATTTTTTTTGCTTGGGGCGGCAGAAAACTGGGAGCCGGCCCTGGCCGTGAGTCTAGCGTTGTGTCCCCTTGTGCCCTGTGGTCCCTGAGCAGGTGATGCTGAGACAGAGTAATGCCTTCAGGAGGCTGATCTCAGAGAGCTGAGAGATCAGACGTGTCTTGCAGAGGTGCATTCAGGGGGAGGGATGGGGTGGAGGTGCCCTTTTCTCTCTCCTTCAATGGGCTCCCTGCACCCTCGTCTGGCCTGATCTAACCTGTGCTGGGCACATGGCTGGTGCCAGGCGGGCATGTGGCTGGTGCCAAGCAGGCTCTTTATGAGAGAGGTCCCATTGTGCTTTGCCCTGGAACTTAGGCCTGTTACCTCTGCAGTGCCCCTGCATTCGACCAGCTCCAGAGAGCGACACGCCCCCAGCACAGGGGTCACATGCTGCTCACCACTGCCCAGTGGAGGCAGCCAGAATGAAGGGGCTGAGATGAATGAAGCTGCCTGGGGCTGAGATCTTATCGCATCTTTGCAAGCTGACCCCCCTACAAAGCTGGCTGGCGTTTGGATGGGAGCTCGAGGAGGGAGCAGAGTTCTAGTGGCCAGTGGGGTGACCGAAACTATTCCTTCCGTGGCACTGGGCATCCCAGCGTGGCACTAGGCAGTGCTGCGCTGCCTGTGGGGAGGGATGGGAAACGCAGGTCCCACCAGCCGGAGCAGGCAGCGTTAATGGCCCTGGGGTCCTGCTTACACCTGCACAGCCAATGGCCCTTGGAGGAGCGCTTCTGCTGCAGCAGAGCTGGTGGAGGTTAGGGCAGGAGACTGCAGCGCAGCAAAGCTGGATCTACGCAGGGGCTGTCTCCTGACAGCAATCCCCTAGCGAGGGGGCTCTTCCCCTTCCTCACTGCAGCGTGAGGACTGGAATCGTGTGTGTGGGGTAAGGGCTGGGCCTGTGCCAGGAACCGTTGTGTGCCAGTGGATGCTTTGTGGCCAGCTGCCATAACGGTCCCTGCAGGAGTGCGCCCTGGGAAGAATAGGAGCTATTGTTCTCGGGAAGGGCTTTCACCCCAGCCTGTACCGAGCTGTTCTGATTTCCTCTCCCAGGCGTGCAGAGTTTCTGCCTCTTGTGAATGCTGACTTGGGTCTTTTCTCCACTCTCTGTGTAGCCAGTGGGTGAGCTCGGTGCTGGGGCCGCTGGACATCCTGCAGACCTTGGCAGGGGGCTGGAGGGAGGAACAGCAAATCAAGGATTAGAGGGTGCAAGGGACCGTTAGGGTAAATGCCCTGGGTACGAGGGCCGGATGAGGTCCCTTTCCCTGGTGCAGTACAGAGGAGGCCCCTGGGCTGGAGGGGGAAACCTTCTCCTGTCCCAGAGAGTAGGTTACAAGATGGGTCCATCTTCTCTCCCCCCTCCTCCTCTTCCCCCCCCCCCCCCCCCGTCCTCCCTGCCTGTGCCATGGACAGTAAGTGCCTTACTCTCTCAGGGGAGGTGTTTCATGGAGGAAGAGGAGTTGGGATGGTAAGTGCTGGCAATAGGAGGCTGGCTTGGTTAATTCCGGGTGGCTTTGGCACTTTACCAGACTTCCTGCTGCTCCACCTGTCAGGAGGCCCATAAGGAGTGGGCTGGAGGCTAGGAAGAGAAGAGGGTGTGGGGTGAAGGGGCGTGTCCATGAAGGGTCTCAAAGGCTGTGGGGGCGTGTAATGGATTCTGAGACGGACAAAAACCAGTGAAACTTCAGGGAGGAAGGTGACAACATCTGGAGCTCATCCAGGACAGCACCTTCAATCTGAGCATCTCGAAGCACTTGAAAAGGCTGATGAACCTTCCCAACCCCCATGGGGATGGGGCAGTGTCATCTCTATGTTACAGGTGGAGAAACTGAGGCGCAGAGGGGAAGTGACTTGCCCAAGGTCACAGCAAGCAGTGGCATAACCTGGAATAGAACCGAGGTGTCCCAATCCCAATCTCTTGCCCTCACCATGTGCCAAAGTATTGCACTTGGTGGGTTTCTCTTCTGGGTATGGATGAGAGCAGCCAGGATCTCTTGGACTGACTGAGCCCTGTAGAGTTGGGACTTATGGAAACCACAGAGGGGGGAATTGGAGAGGCCTTGAACCAGGGAGAGGCCTTGAACCAGTGAGAGGCCTGAATAAGAAAGCACCTGGCAGAGGAGAGGTGGAGACAGTGTCTGATGGGGGTGATTTAGGCGTGAGATACCAGGACAGCTTACACGGCTGGGAGATGTGGAGACTAGAGAGTTTGGGGTCAGTTCTAGCACTACCTGATATCCAGGGGCGAATGCAAGATTTGGGGCCTAAGAAGGCTGAGGCAAGAGCTACATTCTGCTCTCTAACTTCCCCCATCCGTAGGGTAATCGCAGCTGGAAGTGCAAAGGGCCAGGAGACTCTGACACTGTTCCTATACCAACACTGTCCTTTCAAGGGAAGGGGCCCCGAATTCACTGACTTGAGGGGGAAGGATTAAAACAGGCTCAATAGCCCCACCTGCATCTTGGGGCAGGAACAAAACTGTCCATGTTTTTACCGCACAGGGGGATGGTCCAAGCCTGGTCCCTGTGCAGGGGATGTGGTCTTGCCCTTTGAGCTGTGGCAGCTTCAGCCCATTGCACTGAGTGGGAACGTTCTTATGACTTGTGCCGCCCTCCTTCTGCGGCAAGAGTCTCCTTGTAGGGAGCTCTGGGTGTCAGAAATGTAACAAGCTTTGATTTTCCCTAGGATTTCCTTGGAGAGCTACTTGTTAATGCCCTTGCTGGCTTCTCCCGCCCCACTGTAACACCTTTCTTGGGCCTGTGCTCAGTAGTGGCGCCAGCTCTTCCGGTCCTGCCCCGGAAGGTCCTGCCCCCGAAATGCCACCCCCAACAGAGGCGGCGGAAGGTCCCGCCCCCAAATTTCAACGGGTGGCCGGGGCGCCGACGCCCCCAAAATAGCAGCGCCCTAGGCAACCGCCTAGCTCGCCTAATGGGTTGCGCCGGCCCTGGGTGTGCTGCCCTGAGTGGTAGGGGAGCATGTTCTGTGCACACAACTGCTGCATGAAACAGCCTGCAAATACTGAGGGGTTAATGGGCTGGAGCAGCTGTGGGCAGTAAACCCTGCTCTGCTCTTCTTGACCAGCCTCTGTACTTCCTCTCTTCACTGAGAGTGAGGTGAGGGGGGGGGGGGGGGGGGTGTTGTTTTTTGCCTTTTAAAAAAATCTGATTAGCTGTGCAACTGCAGAGATTTGAACCTCTCCAAAACCTCCCAACTGTAACATAGCTGGCATACCAGGCTGTGCGGATGGCATGGCGGGGTCACCCTCGAGAGCCAGCCGGGACCGTATATGGAAAAGGAGAAACTTTCTCAGACTTTCTGAGGGGACTTTCCAGCCTGCAAAATCCCCAGGGCTGCAAACAAGCTCAATTAAGCAGGCTAATGAGCTGTTAGGAGCACCTATCCTGCAGACTTGGGGAGAACAGTCAGGGATACCACCTGGGAAGCTAACAGCTGGTCCCCTCTGGACTCTGCTCTCCCTAGCTGTCAGAAGCTGAAATGCTGCACTTAGCACTCTCCTGACTCCTGTGTGGATAAGGATCTCTGGCAGGAAGCCACTCCCCACTGCTGCCTCCTGACTGCCAAAGGGCATTGAAGACTCATTTCCAATGCGTTTCTCTCTCTCTTAGGGGACTGGTTTGGGGACTTTGATCTGCAGGTGCCTGGTCTAATCAGTACAGATCAGCAGCAACCCAAACTTTACCCTTCTCCAATAGCTTTGGCCAATGGGAAAGGAATGGTCTCTCTCCGTTTTCCAGGAACAAGGTGCTCGCATCACAAAAATGCCCCAGTTGAGGTCCCTGCTTCAAGGGGCAGTCTCAGCAGAGCCTAAGAATTCAATGGCCCGTGGAGACAGGCCCAGTGATGGGCACTCTACAAACACTCTAAACCCTGTGGGTAGATTGGCTTGTCCCTCACGAGGGGTATGTCTACGCTGCAGTTGGAGGTGTGATTGCAGCATGCGTAGGTTTGATTTCACTTAGGTACCAATCAGCGCTGGCTCCAGGGTTTTTGCTGCCCCAGGCAGGCCCCCCCANGGTTTGATTTCACTTAGGTACCAATCAGCGCTGGCTCCAGGGTTTTTGCTGCCCCAGGCAGCCCCCCCCCCCCCAAAAAGCCGCAATCGCGATCTGCGGCGGCAATTCGGCGGGAGGTCCTTCGCTCCGAGCGGGAGTGAGGGACCCTCCGCCGAATTGCCGCCGAATACCTGGACGTGCCGCCCCTCTCTGGAGTGGCCGCCCCAAGCACCTGCTTGTTAAGCTGGTGCCTGGAGCCGGCCCTGGTACCAATAGCAGTGAAGCCATGGCAGCATGGACTTCCGCAAGAGCTAGCCACCCAAGTACGCACCCTGGACAGGCTTGTGCAGTGCATGCTGCGGTGGCTTTACTGCTCTTGGTTCCTGAACTAGCCAGCTCAGGTACCTCTCCACGTGCTGCAATCATACCTCCATACTCTGACCGGTCCAGATGTGTTAGTGGGGCGGGGCTGAGAAGGTCTGTGGTCTTGCTACCCCAGTTGTATTGCAGATAGAGAGGGCTTGTGCATCCAAGTTCATAGGCCTAAAGAAGATGACCTCTAGCCAAGAGTAACTCCATCTAATCTGTGCACTCATGTGTCTCATTTGTATGCTAGATAGGCAACTATGCCCCTAAAAGCTGGAGCCCCGGCAGAGGGATCTGGGAGCAACCTTAACCGCTAGAGCAGAGCCCGAGTCACCAGACCCTAGGGGTGGAATTCCTCTGTGATATTGTTAATGCCTGTTGTTCTTATCACGTGGCTACAAACAGGAATTGTATACAGTGTTGAGGGTGGAATGTTTCCATTTGAAATGTCTTCCTTGTTGCTTTGCACATTCCAGACCAGGCCCCGTGAGGGTTCTTGGGCTGTGACTCTCGTCCCCACCCCCTGCGACTTCTTGTACTGGCTTTTCCTCTCCCTCCTCTTGTGACCTTAGACAGGTCACTTCTGCAGAGATTGTTTATACCCATAATAAGCCACCCTCCCTCCCTCCCAACACAGGTTCACACTGCAGCCTGTGAGTCTGCCACCATGTCCCATGAGCTCTACGTAGGGTGGGCCAGATGGTGCATGGGGATAGTGTGCTGCTGGAGTTCGGATGAGATACGAACCCAAGGGCACGACCGCTTGTGTCTATCACAGCTCCCCTGAGACTCTCTCTACGAATAGAATGCTAACCCTGATGACCTGGCTGAATTCCACCTTGAGTGATGGCGTTCTGCCACCCAAAACTCCCCTTGCACTTTCAGCTGGGTTCCAGAGCTGAACATAGTGTTGAGCTGGAGAGTGATACTCTTAGCTGGTATCAGAGGGGTAGCCGTGTTAGTCTGGATCTGTAAAAGCAGCAAAGAATCCTGTGGCACCTTATAGACTAACAGACGTTTTGCAGCATGAGCTTTCGTGGGTGAATACCCACTTCTTCGGATGCAAGGTCATGCTGCAAAACGTCTGTTAGTCTATAAGGTGCCACAGGATTCTTTGCTGCTTTTACTCTTAGCTGGATCATTTTTTTTCTATATAAGTATGGCTCAAAGGGAACCAGACTGGCTTACGTGGGGGAGGGGGAAGGATCTGGGTGTGTTGCTTAGACCAGCTCTTTAAATTCTCGAGTTGCTGTGCTGTAGTGGTAACAGATGCTAATGCAACACTAGGTTGTATGTTACGCAAGCCTAAGGATACTGTGCTGTTGCCACCTTTAGAGCAGTGTTCAGATCTGGTCACTGTAAAGAAAGGTCAGGTTAAGTTGCAGAGAGCATGGTTGGGAGCAGGGGTGGTGGTAAATGGAACAGGCAAGCTTGTGCATGAGGAGAACCTGGTGAGAGTGGGGCTAACTAGTGGTGAGAGAGTGATCCAGCGGTAACATGACAGCAGAGCTGCTTGATCTGTCTGGGGTTGCTTGAGAGACCAGAGCTAAGGGACGTCATTCTGTTCTGTGCTGGTTCTTACACTGTGCTCATCACCATAAAATCTGAGCACCTTTGAGAGGTATATTAAGCAATAGCTAATTAATTAGCAAGAGTCGAGAGGGACCCTATTAGAGATGGGGCTATTTAGCAGATTTGGATCCAGACTTCACCACTCTGTACCTCAGTTTCCCAGTCGTTAGGTGGGGATAACAATACTGACCTGCTTGGAGATGCACTGATGAAAAGCGCTGTGTAAGCGCTAGTGTGCTGATCCAGGCCCATCTCTGTGCTAGAAGTAAGAATGCCGGGACTGCAATTGAATCATGTGGATGGGCTCTTGGTCAGTTCGTGCTGGGGAGGAGCCAGCAGTGCATTTGGGGGTTTCTCCAGTTTGTTCCAGGGACCTCTTGGTGCCAGCTGGCAGAGGGTACAGGAGTGCATAGAGTTTTACAGGCATCTGCTGGGTTGGATATGTGCATAATAATTCACTAAAGGGTGGAATGTGAATGCTCTATTGAAAGCCAGCAGCCACCTGGTCACCTTCATCACAGTGAAAAGTGTGTACAGGTAATATTGAAGGAATTAGGTTTCTATGCTGAGAATTATGTTCTTAAGGCAGGTGACCAGGAGGGGACAAACGTCTAACATTCGTACCGCAGGGGGTAACGTGTCCAGACACCTGTGTGTTGTATGTCTTACAATGGAGGCTGGTTTGCATCCTGAGCCAAATGCTAATCAAGAGGTTGCAAAAATCTTCGAGAGGAAATTTGCAGAAAGAAACAAACAGCAGGAGGGGGCCCTGCTTACAAGTAAATCCAATGGGTTGTTGAGTTAGAATGGGCCACAGAGGTAGGTAGACCCTTGATATTTCCTTAGGAGGAGGCCAAGCTGATAGCATGAGTTGTCTCACGAATGGACGATCACAGCCAAACCTGGCTGTAAAACACGGAGAGGACTTGGGCTGAGATTTGCCCTAGAAGACATGACAGTAACTAGTGCAGTAAGTCTAGGTTGTCGAATGTATGTTTTGATTTTTGTTTTATATGTAACTGTCCATTTCCGATATTTCTACTTGCTATCCCTTGAACCTCTATACTTTGTTAAATAGACTTTTACTGGATTTCACTATAAACCTATCTAAGTGCTGTGTGTTAAGCAGAGCAATGATCAGAGGTGTAACAGGGAAGCTGGGGTGCACTGTTTCTTTGGAAGCAGTGAATCTGCAAATACTGGGACTGTCCAGTGGATCAGGGACTGACAGCTCTGGGAGTCGCTCGGAGGGCTCAGGGGTTGGAGTGTGCCTATCGCTAACCTGTCGAGAGACAGCGGGGCCTGCAGAGGCCTAGAGGGCAGTGCTTGGGTTGCTTGTGGCCGGTGCAGCCGTTGAACTGACCTCCGGCAGGTGGTAGCAAGGTGCCTCTCAGCCTTGGGTATTCCTGGGAAGCGTCAGATCCCGTCCCTCCCACCATCCACGCTGGCCACTGCTTTGGGTGTGGCTGACTGGTTGTTTTCTCTCTTCTGAAACAGGTGTCAAATGTACTTAAAACCCTAAAATCTCCAGGTTAGAGATGGCTGAGTCAGCACCTGATGGTCCCAGAGCTGTAGACTGAGACTTTCTGAGCCACCTCGGGGGTCCGGGTGCCTGGTTCCTGTTTTGTTAGCAATAAAGGATGTGTCAGGCAGGGTTGTAGGAAAGAACATGCAAGTTTCCATTAATGTTAGTGATGACTGGGCATCCCAATACCTTAAGGCCAGGGGCTGCTTCTGCCACACCCATTCATGGCTACGCAGTCTGTGTCTGCAACGCATGCATGGAGTGTGCAGCAGCCTCAGCCCACTGCCCCTCAATCCCTTGGAGGGTCCTTGTCCCATACAAGCAAAAAAATAAACAGCAGCTGTGAATGATTGCTGCAGAGAAGAATGCGGAACACGGACCAAGTGACTAAATTCCTGGACGTTGGGTGGACGTGGGAGGCTGGCAATGAAGAGGAAGACCATGCAGTTTGCAGCTGCAGGGAGTATATTGCCAGCAGAAGTTTGCTGGAGGGGCACAGTGGTGGGGCTTGCTGTCTGGATCCTGCTCTCTGCTGGAGCTCCAGGCTCTTCGCCTTGCAGTGCTAAGGCACTTTAATAATAAAGCCGTGAGATGATGGCAGTGGAGACTGGAGACATCTGCAAGTGGGTGAGCCGCTCCTCCAGCACTCAGGGGAACCTGTTTCCTGCCTCAGCGCATCAGAGGCAGTAGCTGTGTCTCGCTTTGGATGTAAAAGGTCCTCTTAACTCAGTATCCAATGTGCACCACATCCTCTTCAGTGAATCCAGGAGCTTCAAAGCGCTGAGAGAACTGTGCCAGCTCTAAAGAACCAAAAGCCATTGGTGTGCATAGTGTGTATGCATAGACCTCAGGAGAGGGAGGTGAGGGGATTGGAGTCTCTCATCTGCTACCCCCAGACTCTATATGGCTATATCAGGAACACTGTTATAGTGTCCACCTATGGACAGAACTGAAGGGAATCCCCCGGCATTGCTGCTAGAACAGCTCTGGAGTTGCTGGTGCAATGAAGGTGTTGTCATTAAGAAATCTCCAGGCACTGTGATTCCCTCTTGGTTCCCTAGGATCGCCATCCAGCCCAACCCCTTCTCTTAGTCTAGTCCATATGGGGTGGGGGGGAGGAATTGACCCATTTTAGATCTCTCCTGGCACTGATACTGCTCAGCTTTGTAAACAGCATCTGTTTTTGAGTTTTGGCAGTTAATTCCCCTCTTGGGTGTATACATAGTCAAACACACACCCCATCTTAGACTTTCCCTGGGAGGTTTGAGGAGCTTTGCCTTGTGTTTTTAACCTTTGGGACTTTTTTGCCCCTATTAGGAATTTCTCTGTGACCCCAAGTTCAGTGATGAAGAAGATCTGGAGGAGAAGCTTGCGGTGTTCAAAGGTGAGACTCAGCTGCCGCTCTCTGTCCCCTTTCACTTGTACTCTGTGTGCCAAGGGTAGCCTTTTCCCAGGAGCTGGGTCCAGCCAGACTGTAGAACTAGCTGCCAGAAGAGATAAGAGTGACTAAACTGAGATAACAGCCTCTTCACGTTTCAGACTAAGCACTAACATTCACTGTGACTTCATTTTCCCACAATGAGTCTTCATACTCACACACGCACACACCCTCAAATGGTCCCTCCGCAGGCACCTCCCACACAACTGTGGCAAAACAGTTACTCCTAAGGGCAGCTCTGCGCTCAAACACGTGTTCCTGTTTTCCAGCAACGGCGCAGCTGCCATGCTAGCTATGGCTGCGGCATTGCTTGGAAATAAGTACAGAAGCTTCCAGTGCACGCAAGGTTTTACTTTCTCTCTCCTCCCCTTCTCATCCTGTATTTCGATAGATCCTAGGGGTACTGAGCTAATACAGTGACTGTAGCCATATAAGCACCTAGATTGATTAGACAAGTGAGTAGAAGCCTCTGCTACAAAGTTGGGCTCCAAACTTCCTCAAAATTGGGGGGTGTCTTGGGATCCCTGTTTGGGCCTCTTGTCCCTATGGTCTTTCCTAACACAATATAGATCGCCATCTAGCCCAACCCATTCCCTCCCAAACCCCTTCTCCTAGTCCAGTCCATATTGATGGAGTTCAGAGATGTGCCCCTCTCTTCATTTTCCACCCAAAACTCTTGTGTTTCTAGATCTGGAATGTTGGCTGCTCTGGGGTTTTGGTTCAGGCCTAAAATGGTGGGTTTTTCCCCTTTGTTTGGTTTGTTTTTGAGGGGGGGGAGGAGGGCAGCACAAAGCATGGCTCTGCATGTGGGGCTGTCTGGGTGCGGGGTTTGGGCCTGTTATGGGTGGGGCAAGTCTCAAGCTGAGCTGTCTTGGCTGCCTGTGTTTCTCAACAGGCAGTTAGGGGATGTCTATGTTGCAGCTGGGAGGGGGATTCCCAGCGTAGACAGACTCACTCTAGCTCCATTCGAGCTAGCAGCATGTCCGGTGGCTCGGGCTAGCCACCAGGCTCCAAGACCCCCTGATCCCCTGGATCCGAGCTCTGGTGGCCAACCTGAGCCGCTGCCCATGCCGAGCAGAGCTAGTCCAAGTCTGGCTCCCCGCACTGGGAATCGGACCTTCCAGCTGCAGTGTAGACAAACCCTTAAAGACCCTGCCCCCCCTCCTGGGGAGCCCTGGGAAAACATGGCCTCTGTGCCATGCGCCCCTTGGTTGTCTGTCCTCTAGCACGGCTCCTCAGCAAATAAGGGCCCATCAATAGGGGCCCTGGAGCAGCTGCCTAACCTGCTTCCATTCCAGGCATTGGCTGCTTTTGGCTTTGATGTCAGTCCTAGAGGGTGCTGGCTGGTGCCTTTCCCAGCGGAGAGTGAGGGAACTGGATGTCTCCAGTTTCCCCATGTTCTCCCTCCCCGGCCCCACCACCTGCCTCTCCTCCCATTTTTGCTGAAACCCTGAATTATTTTCCCTCTGAATTGGGCTTTCTTCAAACATTGTGACTGTGGGTCGCAGCCGCAGAACTCCCTGTAACAGGAGCCCTCGGCATCTCCTCCCCCTGCCTCATGCATTTGTCTCCATGGCCTGTTCTGTGGGAGTCCCGCTCCCCGCCGCCAACACCTCCTCCAGCTTCTCCCAACAATCGGCCCATTGTGCGTCCCCCTCGCCCAGCTGAGCCAGAGCGTCTCGGGAGCCCCTGTGCAGAATCGGTGTTTGTGTGAATGCGCTGGGGTTAGCAGGGCAGGATTTCACCCCATTGAATCCCGGCAGCATGGGATGAAAGGGAAACATGAACGTGTAGGCTCAGGCTCGGAGTGCCGAGGTATAAAGCCTCCTCTGTTCTCTGCGCTGCCTGTCAAACTTCCTCAGAGGAATAGAGAAAATCACACACACACACACACACACACACACACACACACGCAGTGGGGGACACATTTCAGATTCATATGCTGGGATGACTGACCCCAGGGCTTGGGCCTGGCCAAGTAACTCAGAGCCACAAAGGAGGGCGCCCCCAGTAGAGAATTAAACCTGCCTCTCATCCCAAGAGCTGCCGTCCTATTCCCTTGCTGCTCTCTGTACCTCTGGCCCACATGCCAGTCACAAGCTATTCCCCCTACAAGCCCATTTGCTGCAGCCCAGGATGAAAGGTGGCTTGTTGATGAGGCATTTGTCAAGGTGGAAATTCCCTCCTGCAGTCAGTCCTCTGCTGCTCAGCCGGAGAGGCAGTTCTAGCATCATGCCCTGGCCTAGACTTGGTTAGGCCTCTCATCCTGAGCTGAGCCACAGGGCAATGTAAACAGAGGCAGCTATTTACCTGTTGCTGGTAGAACAAGCACATGGCACCATGAGCAATTAAACTGCAATTTGCCTGTAGAACAGGGAAATACTGTGATTGAGCTGGGACTTCCCTGTGCTGCTATAAATGACCTTGCTTAATGTTACAAAAATAAGGTGGAGAAGAGAGGGAATTTCTTAATATAGTGCCCACCACAGTGGTATCAGGGCATTGCTTAGAGCTAAGGGGCAGAGGAATGTAGCTTTGTCCATCTTTGTCATACTGAACCTGTTACTGTAAAGGACAAGAATACTCTGAAATAACGAGGAGTCCCATGGCACCTTAAAGACTAACAGATTTATTTGGGCATAAGCTTTTGTGGGTAAAAAAACCCACTTCTTCAGATGCATGGAGTGAAAATTACAGATGCAGGCATAAATATACTGACACATGAAGAGAAGGGAGTTACCTTACAAGTCTTTTGTGGATACAGACTAACACGGCTACCCCTCTAATACTCTGAAATGATGCTGATTAATAATGAGCAGTATCCAGCACTCGGCCAGGGGCTTTGCTGGCATGAGGACACAATAACACAGCCTCTTCCCACTAGGAATAACGCACCGCGTGATGGGAATGCTCATGGAACTAACTACATGGTAGCAACACAAATGGTATTGGACATAGGCTGCTTTTCATAATAGAAAGTTATTGTAACGAATCCGTAGCCCTCTTATTCTTCAATTATTCCCATGGTGCACACTGTAGCAACTTGGAATTTCAAGTTGCCAGCAGCACCAGAACCTTCTGACCCAAAACAGACTCCTACCACTTGAGCTCAAGGAGAATCTCCTTTTAGAGGTTAGCAGTATAGGACCATGGACATACAGATGAGTTCTGATTCTAGCTGCTAGAGGACTATGGTGCATGTACACAATAGCCAGCTCATTATAACAAGTGCCAAACCGTGGGTTTCAGTGAAAGGCCTTTTCTGAAAAGTAAATACCCAGTTCTCTGTGCAGTAAGCCATCCCAAGCTGTACACTGTCTTGACTCTCCTGATGCTTTAGGTGTCTTAAAGGACACAATTTCTCCCCTCACTGGCTTTCCAACCATCCCTGCCTATTGTGCCTTAGTGTTTAAATCCAGATTGAAGGCTGTCATTCAACTAATTAGCTGACCGCATGGGGCTGACTCAAAGAATTTGTGGCCCAATACATCTACCCTGCACTGATCTTTCAGGAAACAGGATTATTTACCACATCAAACCAGTCATCCACCTATCCTAGAAACTAGATCAGCCAAGTAAAATACAGCAAGGCTGTATGTCACATGAGGAGATACAGGCCTGCTGCACTACCCAGTGTGGAAAATACAGTTCATCCTAGCATGCAATCACTAATGGGTGGTACGTGTTGCCCAGATGCATGGCATGCACGGAGCTCCCATTAGCAGGAACGAGCCCTATGCGTTCACCCAGGGGCGACCCTGTCACAGTTCTGAATGGGGGGCTGTGGCATTAATTGGCACCTCTGAACTGGCATTTGGCCTAATTGGTTCTTAGTCCATCAAAAAGGCGCTTGTATCTTCAAAGCCCCTTTATGTGACCTGAGGTTCAGGTTCAATTGCAAAACCCCTTGCCCAGTTCTCGCTCATGTCGTATATGATGTCTCCCGTGGATCGGCAAATTCTGAAAGACGTCTCCCCCTGGTAATAGATGTGGTGCCTCAAAGTTAAAAAAAAAAAGTACTCTTTGAAAATCGATTCAGTCCACGTTGTGTAATGGTAGCTAATGGCTGATCTCTCTCTGGTGATGGTGCCGCCTTTAAGTGGTGGGGCTAAAAATTTCTTGAAGAAAGAGCCACTGTGCCTCGAAGAGGGGGTGAATTCATGACATGGGCAGGCCTGCCTGGATCTCTTGTCTCCCTCTGAATCCCATGGACAGGTTACCCCACCCAGTGGAGCAGTGCCCCTTCCAAGTTACCGTTCATCAAGAAATCAGACCTAAGCAATTGGGGAAAACCCATCCCTTTACCTGTGCAATACTGTATTGATCTAAATCCCTCCTTCATACCACAATGTCCTCATCCGTATCTCATTCCCTTGGTCTGCCACTGCTCTGTACCATGTCTCTTTCTTTGGCTTCCCTGTAGGAAAGGAACCGCAACTGGAGTCATTACTGAGCTTTAGGGCCCAGGCTGGGCACTAAACCCAAGAGCTTGGGCATTTGTGTCCCTGTGTGATCACCCCATGGTGGTATTAGGCACATCACTCTTTGTATTCCAGTAGCACTTGGAAGCCCCCCAGCTGAGATCAAGGCCCCATTGAGCTAGGCGCTGTACATACACCATCAGAGACATTCCCTGCCCTGAAGACTTTACAGTCTGACTAGGCAGAGGGTTCTCAGGTGGGAGGGGAGACACAGGCACAGAGAAAAATAACTTTCCTAAGGTCCCATAACAGATCATTGCAGAACCAGGACTAGAAGTCAGGTCTCCTGACTCCCAGCTCAGTGCTGTATCCACTAGGCCTCACCAGCTTGCTTCCTTCCCTACCCACACGGTCTAGTACAACTGTTGGGCATTTTGGGGTGTGGTGGTTTTTTTTTTTTTGCCTTCCTCTGAAAGGCTTCGTTGTTGCCAGCTTCTGAGGAGTCACATGGTGCCACACTAGCTGGGCAAATGATCCATTCCAGTATAACCACCCTGTGTGCTTCATTGCATCCTCTTGGTGATCTAGCCCCTGTGCCCATCCATGGAGCAGTGCCACTCAGTGCTGTCCTCTACCTCAGCTGGGATATGGAAGGAGCTGCCCTGAGATCCGGCTGAAGCTGCTCTGATTTGCTAACTCCCTTCTGTGTGTCTCTTCCAGAGAAATACATGGAGTTTGACCTGAATAACCAAGGCGAGATTGGTGAGTGACCCCCTGAGGAACACATCTTGTTGCTGGGCCAGAAGGAGAGTGGTCTGTTGGGGTAGACACTGGGACTGCAAAGCAGAAAGCCAGGGTTGCTACTTCTCTCTCAAACTCTATCTCCAGGTGCTGATAACGAGTCCAAGGGCTGCTCCCCTCAAATCTCTAGCCTGGTCCTATGGAACCTTTACTCTGTCACTTGGCTTCTGAGAGACTGACGCTGTCCTCACATGTCCAGGTCTTTCTCTTTCTCTCTCTCTCTCTGGGTCTCTCCTTGCCTGCTTCAAGCATTAGACATCCCTCTGCTCTTGGTCCCAAGCTCCCCTCTTTCTCCTGGATCTCTGCTCAGCCCTGTTGCTTCTCTTTCTGTTCTGGGCTCTTCTTTCCTCGTGGTTCTCTCTCAGTAAGTACAGTATCAGGAAGAGCCATGGGTTCCTAGCCAGCGTTTTGTGCTTGGATGAGCCTGCAGAGTCAAGGCTTTGCTGGTTTGAGGTGGAAACCAGGCAGAGCCCCTAGGTTTTCACCCAAAACCAAAGCTCGCTTGTCCTTGCCCACTTCCAGACTCTCTTTAGTGGGAGAAGGGGCTGTCCCCCAGACCTCTGTAAGGTGAGGTCTAGGCTCTGGAGCTGGCCCAGTTTTCTGTTTGCACCCGCTGAGATCTCCTGGCTTATGGTTTTTTAAGGAAGGCTTTTCTCACATCTGGTATTGGTGCTATCTTGCTCTTTCCCAAGGACAGGACCTGACAGCTGAAAAGAGATGAGGCCAAGCCACAGTTCTTCTGCAATGTTCAGGATTTGGGTCCTGGGTTTTGCCTTGGGGCCCATCCCTGCTTCTAGCTTCCCCAAAGCACAGCGTATTCACTGTGTCTGTCTCGTGAGTTCCCTGCGAGCCACAGCCGCCGCCTCTAGCTGATCCAGTGTTCCTGGTGGGCAGGGAGACCTGGCTCCTAACCCTGGTGCTGGTTAGGAGGAGGAAAGGAGCCTGCAGCTCATTGTTCAAGTGAGAACAATCTGAAGGAAATTGCCTCACAGACTCTGCCTGAGGGTGGGGTTTTAGCACCACTTCCAAGTGGCCTGTTTGGGGCTGGCTTGGTTTCTTTAATATTGGTGCTTCTCTCTCTCTCCCTCCACCCCCCACCCCTCCCCGGCTTTTCTCCTACACTTCAGGAGAGTTGGAATCCAGAGACCCTCATCTCTACTCGCAATAGGGTGGGGATGGGGAAACAGGCACAGATGCCATGAATAGCCCCGGATCACGCAGAGAGTCAGTGGCAGGGTTCGGATTAGAAGCGAGGGGTTTGATCCCAAGCTGTGCCTCAAATGGCTGCACCTCAAAAGTCAAAACCCAGGGGGAGGGGCTGCAAAGGTGGCTTTATACCACCTTAGCTCTGCGCTGCTCCAGGGCCACTGGCCCCGGCATAAGTCAGAGCAGCCCTTAGGTGTCTAACTTGCAGCTTCCTCCCACCTTGGCACAACCTCTATGCTCAGGTTTATGATGGGGGCCGGCTTATGTTTTACCTCAGGATAATCTCTAGCCAGTTATGGTCCCGGTATGCTTCCAGAGCAATGTTGTGGGGCCGGGACAGGAGAGAGATTGAGAGTGGTAGATTCTAACAGGAGGCTGAATTCACTAGTGTTTGAGGCACACGGGTATAGTAGTAGGGATGCCACCAATACTTGTTTGCTAACTAAATGAACTTAGACATCACCCAAAGGAAAAATATCTGTAATTCTTGGTTTCTGTGGTACCTTTCTGCTGCTGACTGTCGGCCCTGACTTTTGCAAAAGCAGCATGGGGCTGCAAGGGATCTCTCCTGCATATTTTTTATTTTATACCTTGGAAACGTGAGGTAAAGTGGCCATGGTCAGCTTAGGTTTTGCTGGAGGGTTTGTTTTGGATCTCAGAGTTGCCCATTGAGCACGCTCAGCTTGTAATTGAAGGGGTGAGGAGGACTGAGTCGTTAATGTAAATGCCCTGTATCCCGAAGGCTTATTAGTCATGTTCAGCACTGCACTGTCTCCCACTGCCACCATTCCTGGCATTGGCGCTCTGGCTCTTCCTCTTGCAGATCTGATGTCTGTCAAAAGGATGATGGAGAAACTGGGGGCTCCGAAGACACACTTAGAGCTGAAGAAGATGATCTCTGAAGTGACTGGAGGGGTTAGCGAAACCATCTCTTACCAGGACTTCGTCAACGTGATGCTTGGCAAGCGCTCCGCTGTCCTTAAATTGTGAGTGTTGGAGGGGCTGGGGGGCAGATGAAGGATGTGATGCTGGGATCTGAACTCCATGCTTTGGGGGCTCGGGGGCCAGGTGCAGCAGGAGCCAGGGGCAGTTCTGCATGCCCCCGAGGGGCAAAGATGGAGCAAGAACCCATGTGTCCTAGACAGGCTGGGAAGCCTGAATGGAGAAAGGATGAGGAACATCTCTGGAAGGCAATGAGCAGAGGGGCATCTCAAGGATGAAAGGAGTCGGGAGTCACTGGGGGGGGAGTCGGAGTCCAGCCAGGCAGAGGGCTGAGCCTGAGGGGGGCGTTATGTAGTGTGGGGAGGGGGCTGAAGTTGTGGTGGCTCCAGGCCCTGTTTGCTTTCAATCTACCTTCCAAAGCTGGACAATGTGGCCAGGTCCAGGGGTAGGGCTGTCCTAGGTCTGTCACCACCTCATGCTGCCAGGAGGTGCCTGGTATATCGGGGAAGAGGCTTCCTCCTGCATTGACATGGCAGGGTTAAAGCAGCTCCAAAGCGCACAGGGCGCAGTACTCTGGAGTACTCGGCCATTTGCATGGTTGAGCATGTGGCCTGTCTCTCAGCCCACCTAGGTGGTGCGCCACACAGTCATGGGGTGTCTGTCATGGGGTGCCACTGCAGCCCAAGTACACGTACGCCAGCTAGCTAGCTTGGGTGCCGATAGAAACGAAGCCACGGCACCACGCGCCTCAGCACGGGTTGCCCAAGCCTGCCTGGAACCCTGGGTCATTACTCCCGGGGCCAGCCCCGTACTGTAGCCTGTGCTGCCGTGATTCACTGCGCCGGTAGCCAAGCTGGCTAGATTGCGTCTACGTGAGCTGCACTCACACTCTGTGATTGCAGTACAGACATAGCCTCGTACCCAGACTGAGGGTGACTCGCATGCTGTGGCTGGGTGTGTGTCCACACAGGTGCTCCCCAGGGACCACCCAGGTCCTTTCACACTCATGCCCCAGTCCAGCTGTAACCCTAGACTGTGGTGGTGGGGAAAGGCTAGCGTAGCATTAGGTCCTTTCGTCTCTCTCCCGCCTGAGTCTGTCCGGGTTTGCAGGACCGTAGGTTCCCTCTTGCTTTCCTGCCTGAAAGGCGTCCACACTGAACTGGGAATTCAGCGACAGTGCAGAGAAGCTGGGAGGCTCCTGTCACTTGCCTCTTTGTACAGAATCCCCCGTCCCATCTCCTCACATCCATTCCAGAGTCACCCCTGCTGGGTGCCAAGGTTTTCCTTGTTCCCTTGGCATCGGAGTGGGTGGAGGAGGCACGTTTGAAGCAGTGCATGTGGGGGAGGGGAGGTACTTCTACTGTGGTACGAGCCACTGGTGTAAGCTTCTCACAGCCTTTTGTGCCCTCCTGACAAGGGCGGTGAAAGCTCTGCTGTGGTAACAAATGGCTTCTGGGCACCAGCTTGGCTGCTCCTTGCAATGGGGTGGAGTCTACGGGCTCCTTCCCCACCCTCCTAAAGCCTCTCTGCCTTTCATGGCCACCAACCATGCTAGCACTGCTTTTGTGCTTAACCAAGATGGATAGATGGGGTCCTCTCTCCTCTGTGCCCCTCATCCGTTTCTGAAGGATACCTCCGGTGCGACTGGCTCTCCAAAGTGGATGTTAAGGGAATCATTTTGTTCCCCACACCAGCAGAACTATTGCCACTAATCTGCTGTGTATTTTTGGTGGTGAAAATCTTTACCACCCCTCTCCCCTTAACTGCCCTTGGTTAGCATGTTAGTGAAGGATGTTTCTGGGGTTTTCTCTCCCAGCGATGGATTTGTTCCTGATAGTTCCATGACTCCTACCACAAATGCTCATGGGTGTTCCCTTGGCAACCTTCTTCCCCTGCTGAAGCCTGTTTGACACTCTCCATCCTCTGCCCCAATATGACTAGTTTTAGATAGAGACAGGTCCCTTCTCAGCAGACACCCAAACAAGCATCCCATTGTCCTCAGGCCAGGGTTGAGTTTCTGCTCCAATTGTAAATGCAAAGTTCCAGTTCCAGCAAAAGCCACCGAACCGAGGTAGCAGCTGGCAGCAGCTAAGCGGCTACAATTCTTAGGGAGGAATAAAGCAGTGACAGTTAAAAAGCATTCTGGATTCTCTTTCCAATTACTGCCCCACCCAATCGGCAGTCACTCCTCCTCCTTGTCCAGCACACAGTCGCTGTGGATTGCTGCTTGTTGCTTCTGAATGTGCATGCGGTGTAGTTTCCAGGGGGTGGCTAGTTATGCTGTTCAATGCACATGCCTGTAGGCGTAGTGTATTAGAAGCAGTGGTCTGCTATGTGTTCTCAATCAACTTCAAGTGGCTGCCTAAAGCGAACCTACAAATCCCTTGCACTCTCAGATGGGAACCAAATGGGCGACTTTGCAAGTGGCATTCAAGGCACAACTTTTATGGCTACTTCAAAAAAGAGAGATCTTGTACTGTGTGGGCATTACTGCCCTCTACTGGCTACAGAGTAGTGGTGGCGATGGGGAAATAGCACACCCATATTTGTGCAGTTTAGAGTGGGTCAATAAAAACATAAACAAGTTACTATTCTACACATCTATAAGGCCTTACATCTGGGGGATCTCTGAGCACTTTGCTGGCATGTATTGAGCCTCACAACACTCCTGTGCAATGCAGAACATCTCTGTTTCACTGATAGGGAAATGGATATGTGGAAGGGTGAAGAGACTGCCCAAAGTTTGTCAGGGGCAGAGCTCGGAATAAAACCCAGGAATCCTGACAGCCAGTTTTGCAGTCCAATTACCGGACTTTCTAGCATAGGAGCAAGACCTTGTTGTTTTCCAGCAGCTGTTGTCGATCCTGGTGATGGGTTAAACTTGCACCTGTTTGTTTTTTCCAGAGTCATGCTGTTTGAAGGAAAAGCCAATGAAAACATCCCAAAGCCTTCTGGTCCGCCTCCAGAGAGAGATATTGCCAGTCTTCCCTGAAGGCAATAGGCTGAGAGCCAAATCTGTCAGCACTATGGTGGTCTGTAAGGAGGGTTACCTGTTTTGTTACTTTTACATTGGTCAGTCTTAGTAATAGAAACTAATCTGCCTTAGAAGAGGAATGACAAGGGAAGCCCAGGGACCCCCAGTCCACAGGTAGCTGTCTCTTTGCTGCATCTCCTAGCCAGTTTCATCTGTAGCAAAAGTGTAAACATGAAACCAAAAATGAGAAATTGCTGATTGTTCTCTGTGGTCTCTAGCATAGATCTCTCTGCTAGAAAGGGCTGCCTCCTTTTGAACAGGTGGATCCTGAGCCACAATGAATCAAATGCTGAATCTGCATTTGGCACAGAGCATCCTCCCATCACTCCCATGGGAAATTGGTATGTTCTTAACATGGCCTTGCTGCCAGTCACCACTTGCTAGCTGCGTTCCCTGTGGCTGCTGTTGAGTACTGCCATGCCACAGATAGTAAAGTGCCTTCTCAGCTCTACCCTACACCTCACAGCTTCTGACTAGTTCTTTTCCCACTGAACCTGAACAGCAATTCTCCAGCCAAATGCAAGCAAATCTTTCACCGTTGTGGCCTGCTCTCCTAGACTAGGATGGGAAGGTGGATGTACATTTGAGGCTGGCTGGCGGACTAGGTCCTTTCCCAGGCAGGTGAGAACAGCCCTTTGGGGACATAGTGGGGGGATGCTAGCCATTTGGGAGAAGGGCAGGTAACTGCTGAGGCTTGGAGGCCTGGAGCCTGACACTGAAGAAGGAATCTTGGACTCCCTCCACATACTCCTACATCCCATTGAACAGTAGGTCCCAGTATCTGCTCCTCTGATTTATCCCAGCAGTGTTGGGTCTGAGCCTAGTGCCCGCTGTTGAATTTCCCCAGAACACCTATGACGCTTGTCCCTGTCCCAGTTCTGTTGCCTTTTCACTAGCCAAAGTGGACCCCAGTTACAGATCGATACCTCTCCACCTGTCCTGGCTGAGGAAAAGCTCCACTCAGCCCTCCTGTACCATGTGGCATCCTCTATTTTCATGGAGCCTATTGCTTTGTGAATGATGCAGAACCTCCCTGTTTTACTGCTGGGATTTGACCTCATGCCCTGTGAAGCTCATGGCAGGGTTTGAGGAGACATTATGGTGTTGGGCTGGATATTTACATCTTACTATTCTAGAAGTTGCTATGGTAGGTTAAGAGGAGAGGCGAGGGAGCCCTGTAAAACTCTTTTAGCTCTCCTTAGCTCTTCTTATGTGCATAAGAGCCACTGCTGCAATACAGAAAATACCCAGTGCTGCGTCTTTTGGAGCTTTAAGTCAATACTGTAAGGATCACTTTTTTAAGGTAAAGAACTGGCCTTACCGAACACATGCTAATGAGTGGCTATCCCAATAGAACTAATTCAGCCTTGGGAAAACATCCAGTTCCAGGATGCACTGGATCTGGTGCCAAACTGGGATGGCTCTTTGGGACTCTGTTTCCTTTTGTTGTTGATCAGGAGTGTGGAAGAGATTTTGCTGGAGTTAGTTACACCTTGCATGTGTCTTCCTGAACTAGGGTGCAAATCCATGAGAGTCTGGACCTGTTAAAGCCTCTGGGTGAGATCCTGGCCCTACTGAAATCAATGGGAATTTTGCTGTTGACTTTCTAATGAGGCCCGGATTTCCCACTCTGTCTTGCAGTTTTAAGGCAGGCTAAATTCTCACTGACATCCGCCAGTATTTTGCCTGCCCAAGGTGTAAGATTAAGTCCTAAGTGTACTTCTCAAGCTGTCTGCAGGAACATGTTTGCTTACATGGTAACTACTAAAGAATCCACAAGTAACTTAAAGAATTCCTGCATAGCTGTAACTTAAAGGAGCTCATACCAGCAATGAGACTAAAAATAGGCAAGAATTGCCCTCCCGATCACAGTCACTGGCCTCCAACCAGAAGACAACAAAAAACTTCCATCTGTGACTATGGTGCAGGACAGAGAGCAAGCACCCTGGAGGGTCCCTCTTTGACCAAGGGGAATAAGCCCTTGCAACTGTGATCTCCTTTTTAGAAGCTAGAGAAACTATTCTGTTAAGTCGTCTGTAGAAGCTGTTGATCCATTGTCTGCTTATATTTATATAGTTAAAATGTAAACTTTGTAATATATTGGGTTTGTTTTCCTTGTAATGTGAATAAGTGGCTGGCTTCTGAAGCTTGCAGCCTCCCTCTTCTCCAGTGACCGATCCGTTCAATTGCCTAGAATAAATCCTGTTTTAAGAGCTAGTTCAACTGGCTGTATCTTGCACCTGAAACGTTGTGGGTGGTGGGAGAACAAGCCCAACTTTTTTGCCTTTGAATTTCACAGAAAAGGCCTGTGATGTTCTGAACCTGTAGGTGAAGGAAATGGGACTCCAGTCTGAGTCCTTAAACTGGCCCAGAAAGAATTGTGGATGAGTCTGTTTGTTCATATTGATGCCCTCAAAACCTCCCAGATTAGACCTTTCTCCTGCAAACATACTCCTTCCTATGTGCTTGAATTTATTCTCATGCAGAGTCAGTTGACTTCAATGGGACTACTCTGCGATTAAAATTGAGCACATAAAAGTGTGTTTTTTTTTATGGGAACAGGGATCTTGTGTCTCACTTTTGGGGGTGGGGAAAGACTCCCCTGCATACCAGAACCTAGATCTAGCAGGACTGTGCTCTGGACATTGAAGTGTTCATTGCGATGTACTCTGTATTTACAATGCTTGGAACCCAGTTGTTTGCCCCTGGGGTTTCATTGCTTATCGTGTTTCTTCCCTTCCCCCTCCGGCTTTTTTTCCTTTGTCCTTGGCAGCTTTTAACTTTGTGGTGTTTTTTAAATCATGGCTTAAATAAAAACAGATACCCAATTTATTGTTTGGAATTCTAACTCGTCTTATTGCGCCTGCCAAAGGCTGCCCTTTTTAAAAAATGTCTTGCTATTCTTGTTTGTCTGAGAACTCAGAACTGCAATGGAGAGGGACGTTGAAGATAAGGGCAGCACAGCTCTACTTGTACAGACCGAAAATAAATCTTCTGAAACTCTGTGAAGGGGGTTCCGGGGGGTAGTCAAGGGACAGGGAGCAGGGAGTGGTTGGATGGGGTGGAGGTTTGGGGGGGCAGTCAGGGTAGGAAGTGGGAGGGGGCAGATAGGGAGTGGGGTCCAGGCTGTTTGGGGAGGCACCGCCTTCCCTACCTGGCCCTCTATACGGTTGCGGAACCCCGATGTGGCCCTCGGGCCAATAAATTGGCCCACTCCTGATCTAGTCTGACACTATAGCGGGGGACAAGGCTTTTAGCTTAGTTTAAAGGGTCTGATAATCCCACTGCCAAATAATAGTAATTGCTAATGCAGTCAAAGGGAGTTACATGCTGCAGGGGAAGAAATGGAATTAAGCAGTTCAGCTATAAACATAAAGCCACATTAACTAGCTTCTTCATAATTGGAGACTGATGTTTTAAAATAGGATTAATGCTGCACTCATGTTTCACTTGGAGAGACTGTTCGTACAAGGAATGTAGAACTCCTTTACCGTGGGTCAGTACAATCAGTTTTGAAATGCAGGAAGTGGATCTATTCCCCCCCCCTGCAGAGTGCTAAACTGTTATGGTAATTATGTTCAGATATAACACCCTGGCAGCATCATTCACAGCCGTTATGTACACTGTCTGCATACTGATGATTGCATATAGTATTGCCAAGCCTTCAAACTCATGAGTGGCTTAAAGATCATGAATTTCTTAAAACATACATCTTTGGGGTTTCTGACCTTCTAGTTTCTGAGCCTTTAGGCCACATCCACCCCACCTCCATCCCAAACACCACCAGGGTTGGACGTTTGCTTGTTGTTCTTTAAAAGAACCTGGCAGTCTTACATAATAAAGTGACTCCAGGAGCTAGGGCTTTAACTAAAACACCAAATATCACGCGAAGGGGCAACACTGGAATAACTACTTTCTCCTAAGGTTGAGGCTGGTGATTTACTGCAGTGCAGCGACTGTAACGTGACCGATCAGGTAAGGGAAATGTTAGCCTGTGAGTTATGCTGCAGCCTCCTCCCAGGCTGGCCGGATCCATGGTAGGGTGACCAGACGTGACTCCCCATATTGGAGGTATTGTCTTCTATAGGCAACTATACCCCATCCCTGAAAATAAGTGTTCTGATTTTTCACAGGTGCTATCTGATCTCCCTAGTCACAGAGGGTCAGGTTTGAATTATTCAGTGTAGCTCCTAGGAGCCCCAGTAATGCAGCAAGCCCCCACTCTGCTAGGCGCTGTACAAGCCAATGGTCGCTGCCCCAAAGAGCTGACACGCCCCCATCCCCTTTAGCCACGCCCCTTCCCAGTCAAAGCTCCCACCCCCTGGCATTAGGCCCCGCCCCTCAATCTTAACCTCCTTCTACGCTTCTTTCTCCCTGCACCAGAGGCGCTGCCATAGAGCGCTGCGGCTAGAGCGGCTCTTTAGGCCCGATGGCCGCCGGAAGCGGAAACGTCTGTTCAGGTCCCTGCGCAGCCCGCTGGCGGGGAAGAGGAGCCGAGCGGTTAGCGCCCGGGCTGAGCCGGAGCCATGGGGGACGATATGGATGTGGTCCCCGAGCGGGAGATGAAGGTGCGGGGGGGTTGGGGGCCCGGTGCGGACCGTAGGGGCTGGGGGAGGAGTGGGGAGGACGCCGGGCTGGGACGGGAGGGGGGAACCGCTGCGTTGGGGGCCCTGGGGGGG